>PVJH01035570.1:0-19389 GCA_004026705.1 Nesogale talazaci
AGGCCTTCCTCTTTTCTGCCGCCCTTCTACCTTACCAACCATGATGCCCTTCAGAGATTGGTCTCTCCTGACAATAATTCCCAAGTCTCACTTGTCATTGCCATCCTTGCATCTAAGGAGTGTTGTGACTGTACTTCCAAGAGGACTCTGTCTCTCCTGGTGGCCCATGACAATGTCAATATTCGTCACTAGCACCAACGCCCGACTTTCACAAGCACAGGAGGCGATGGAAAATAACACTTTGAACAAATTCCTATGCACACTGCACATATCTTACTTTGAAGTAAAAAAACCAAAACAGGGCCAAATAAAATATTTAAAATGAAGAACAAGTAAAGTTAAATCAACAAACTTACCAGTATTTCTTTCTTTTTTGGGGGGGGGGCATCACTGCCCTCTGGTGGTCGTGAGAGCTACCTAGCGCTGCTCCTGAGAGCCGTCGCTGGATTTGAACCGCCAAGGCCGTGGGCCACAGTCCTGCACTCAACCACTTACACCACCGGGACTCAGTCCCCAACTTTTCAGTATTTTTTTTTTTTTTGGCATCACTGCTCTCCGGTGGTGGGAGTAGGAGGCCCAGCCCCACTGCTGGAATTGAACCTCCGTCCCAGTGGGCCGCAGTCCCGCGCACAACCACTACGCCACCGGGGTTCAGCCTACCTTTTCAGTCTTTCAATAGGAACTAGGGGCCTGCTTTTGGCTAATGTGATGGTCAATGTCCGCTTCCATATTTGTCACTGCTAGTCATAACAAGGGATGCAAGTGTGCATCAGTGAGTCTAGATATGGCTGGAGATTTCAGACGCTTCATTCTGGAAAAAGTCTGTTCACAGACATAAGTGCTGCCAAAGATGGTTGCCATTTTGAGTGCATGGTTCCTGAGATTAGGCTATGTCTCAGAGGGGAGAGATGCATAGAAATTAAGAAAGACTGCTTAACTCGAATGCATCTTTCAGGGAGTCACAATTCTGCAGTTCAGCCAGTTCCATTTGGTAAATTGCATCCACATTTTCAATGTCAATAGAAAATGGGTTACAGAAAAGCTGTATATCTTGTTCTTGGATGAAGCTCTTTAAATCTAAATTGGAACTCCTTTTGCAACTTTTCCAGTAAATCCACACATTTTTTTGGGGGGGAATGCAACCAATGGTTTTTCCGGTAACAGATTTTGAGTTGTGGGGAGATGGCAGAAATGTTCCTCCTTCACTTGTTTGATGAGGAGGCCCAATTTTACTTCAAATGCTTTCCCATGTGATTGCCTCTCACAGATGAGGTGCACATTGAAACTGTTGAGTAGTTCTGCTACATCTGTCAGAAAGGCAAGGTGCCATCTCCATTCTGCATCATTGAGCTCTGGTACTTCTTTGTTTTTTGAAAGCAGAAAAGCTGTCATCTGTGGAAGTAAGTCATAGAAATGTTTCAAAATTCTTCCTCGACTCAGCCAATGGACTTCTGTGTGGTACAGAACATCTTCATAGGCAACATTTAGCTCACATAGAAATTCCTGAAATTGTCTGTGGTTTAGTGCATTAGCTTTAATGAAGTTAATGCAAGATACCACAATTTTCATAGCAGAGTCCCACTCCAGTGATTCACTACACAGCGCTTGTAGGTGGATGAGGTAGTGTGTGCCTATTGGATGAGAATGGCTATGTTTGTCCATCTCTTGGTTAATGCAAACAATTACTCCTTTCTCAAACCCCTCCGGGCTAGGAGCACCATCAGTTGTCACACTGGCTAGTTTAGCCCAGTGCAGCTCCAAACCATTCACAGTTTGGCAAACCTTTTCATAGATATCTTCTTCTGTAGTTGATGCTTTGCAGTGCAGCAAGTTCTTCTGTGACTTCAAAATAGTCATTCGTCCCACGAATAAAAATGAGAAGTTGTGCAGCATCATGAACATCTTTACTTTCATCGAGTGCAAGGAAAAATAGGAAAGTTCTTTTTTGCGGAGTTTTACAAATACTGATGCAAATTGTCTCCCATTTCTTCAGTCCTTTGTGTAATTATAAGCACCGGAAGACTCACTGTACTAACTAAACTGGCCTTCTCTGGACACATCTCTTTGGTCACAGAAAGAAGGCATTCTTTAACAAATTCTCCCTCCACGAATGGTCTGCCAGTGCACGTCATTAGCTTGGCGACTTGAAAACGTGCTCGCAGTGATGAAATATTTAGCTGCTTCTGCTTCACAAAAGTATTTTGCTGAGTTGTCAATGTATTTTTCAGTTTTAATAATTTATCTTTCCTTACTTCTCTGACCAAGCAATCATATTTATCTTTATGTTGAGTTTGATAGTGTTGATGCAAATTGAATTCCTTGAACACAGAATATAGTGTCTGACATATCAAACACACAACTCTTTCCTTGTGCTGCATGAAAAATTCATCATAATTCCACTGTTCTTTGAATATCCTGCACTCCGAGTCAATTTTTCTCTTTCTTGTTATCATTGTTTCCTAGGGATTCCAAATTGCTATTTGTAAAATACCAATAGATAGATACAGCCCTAAAAAAAAAAAAAACAAAGCCAGTATACCAGCAATAACTTTGCCCACACAGAGACATATAGCCTGCACTGCCCATCAATGCAGTCTGATCAGTGTGCATCAAGGCAGCCTTGGCAGTCCACATCATTTCAGCCTCACCGATGCCCAAATTGGTAGAATTCTGCTTTTACCTCAGGCTCACACTGGTGTGGTGCAGGAACCGGCATGATGACAGAGCCGGTTCCTCCACCACCTTTCCAGGTCACATTATCCTGTGCAGACTGCACTGCCATCTGTGAACTCGCACTGCTCAGAGATCACAACAGTGCGAACCAGGGCTCACACAGCACACACCATACAACATCATACACAACTGAATAGCAATCAGAATATGAACGCACTTATGGTCAATTAAATTGGGTTTCTTTGGCTGTCTGCAGAGCCGGATTAAGTTCCCATTGGACCTTAGACAGATGACCACTTTGAGACTCTCATGTGCTAACACTGAGCACTGACCATTTGCATTAACACTGACCGCTGACCATTTGCGATCACTGACCGCTATCTGCATTACCGCTGAGCACCGACAATTTGCATTAGCACTGAGCGCTGGTTATTTATGTTATCACGATGATGCAACCCCCCTAGAAACCACCCCCAATCTAACCAATTTAAAAAAAGGCTCTCTTAACTTCAGAAATAAAAAGGTCCCCATTAAATGCAAAAAAGATCCTATTCACTGGAAAAAAAAAAAAAGACCTCCTAACTTAAAAAAAAAAAATCCTAACGTGTTCTTACCTCGGTCCTCAGGCAGCAGCAGGCTCTGCACAGGCAAGCTCGTGACTCATCTGATCCCACCTGAGTCTGAGAGGAGGAGTTGAGCGACAGAAGGACGGTTGTTGGCGAGTGAGGCGCACATTCCACACATGTGCACTGCGGGCCTGGGAGGAGTCGGCTGCTAGGTGGTAAACACACTTGGCAGGCCGGATAGATGCCCTCAGCAGGCTGCGTGTGGCCTGCGGGACATAGTTTGAGGACCACTGCCTTAGTCCCTAAAATAACATGCTTGTCTTCCAACACTTAAAGAGGTCTTAGGCAGCAGACTTACCTGATGCATTTATTGTTTGATATCTTGGCTACTGCTTTCCCGAATGCTGGTTGGATCCAAGTTAGATGATATCCTTTAATTAGAGACTGTGGAAGCACCTAGTGACTACAGAGGACAGGGCATAACTAGCCCTGGGGGAAAAATGGGTCAGATGGATGATACAGTCAGTTAGGAAACCCCTTGAAGAAAGGCAAGAGCTGACCCAAAGTGGCCCCATGCTGAGTGGACAAGTCCAATGCAGGGTGAGGGCCTGGGTGTCAAGGAAGCAATCAAGACGTGTATCCCATGGAGTACAAAGCTTCATCTGATTGAGTCACCAAGAAAGAAGGGCTGGCTTCAGTGTCACAATACCTTCTAAACCCTGGAAATTTTTATTTAGGCTTATGATAAAAGCGTTCGATGTTCCTGGAATCCAGATTTCTGGGGTCTGAGGAGTTGGAGTGACCTACCAAGTCTATTGACTCAAAGATGTGTTTTTGAACATTGAACCTTGAAGAAACGGGTCTTCCTCTATTTGACTTTAGACACCTCAAGTTAATCAGCAGTCCAGCTTAGTTTGTGAGGAAAAAAAGTCACCTTGGGAATTCTTTGTGCTCTCAACTTTTGGATTTGAGTTACTATTGTGATTTGGGCGCAAGTTGACAGAGCAAACTGGTTTTTCATCCAATGAAGAATACACATTTTGTTTCAAGACCTCGATCTCCATCCTTTCAAAAATCACAGCCCTCTTCCCACACTCTCCCTGTATTTTCTACTTCCATTGGTCCTTCTGCCCTATCCCTTTCTTCCCACTGAACTTCCTCCCTGGGAAAACACTGTCCACTAATCTCATGTGTTTGGTTGTTCTGGGGGATGTGTACCTCCCTGGTGGAAACTGAAAGCTCATTCATAGGGTCGACTTAAAAGGTTAAAGGAGAGGCGGAATTAATATTATTCAGGTAGAATTAGCTGCCTGTTGCTCCTGCTGCCCACCCAGAAAATCAAGAGGTAAGAAGGCCAAAACTGGGAAACTGGGTGCTAAAAATAGATGCAGTGTACTACAGTCTGGCTCAGACCTCTCCCTGTGATTTTCATCCCGGAAGTGGTTCGAGAACTCACTGAAATATTGTAAGTTCATTGCATTTGCCGGCAGGCTCCACTAATCCCTTGACCGGTCCAGAAGGATGGTTTCTGTGACCCCTTCCTGCTTCCTAGTCCCATAGCGAGCAACAGTTTACTCAGACAGCTGTTTTAAAGTGGTCGTCACGCCAGGCTCAGACAAAGCCTCTCAGAGTTAGCCACAAACCCACACCATAGTTACTTACCCGGCTAGCCACCCTGTGCTCAGCAACTTCCCTCTCAGTCAGGGACAGAGCGAATACCTCCTCCATTTCCTCCCCGCTCCTCCCAGTTCCACGCCTGCCAGCATGGCTAATGATAGACAATTGGACAATAATCTTCACTCATTGAAGAGCTGCTAGGCTATTTATCTGTGTCAGAACACAGGTCCCCAGAGCACAATCAGCTAGCCAGGGGACAAATTCAGTTCCCGTCAACACCCTGAAAACCCTCTCTGGTAGGCTAGTTCTCCTCTCCTGAGGGGCCAGCACACCCCCAATACCAGGTCTCCCAGAAGCCCAATATCAAAAGGGAAAAAATTTTTTTCTTGGTAAAAATGCTTCCAATTCCAGACTATGATCCTTTGTGTAACTTTGAATTGAAGCTTGCAGAATTCTGTCCTTTAGCATATATTCACAGAACAAGGTAGCCAGAGCTACTCTCCAAAGCATAAACCAGGGGTTTATGTTATGGTCAAACCTAAGGCATAGCAAAAGCAACGCCATTTTGTGCCTTAGCCAGCAATGGAGAAGTACAGAAAGCTATAGTCTTCTTGCACTAGTCAAAAATTAACTGCCAGATGGCTGTGCCTAGGAAAAGGGTCGATCACAAACATCTTGTTAAACCTAACAAGCAGAGATTACTAAGGAACAGAGAGTGACATCTGTGACCTGACCCTTTTCTGTATATAGCCTGTTTGTTCTCGCTCATGCAACCATGTAACTCTGCATTATGTAGCAGCCTGCTTAAATGAACCAGAGAGTAGCCATTTTGTAGGCTTTAAGAAATGTTTAAACTGCTTGCTTTGCTTGTACACTTGTCAGCTATGAAAAATTTTTCAATTGTGTGTTCACCCACCCAGGAATGTTCTTTTAGTTTAAACTTCCTCCTCCCTAAAATGTACTCAGAAACCTTTGTAGTTGAGATCACCTCCTCGGCCAGATCCTCTTTTACTCCCCCCTCCCCTTTCATCCTATAAGAGCTGTAAGTTTTGTATGCTCGGGGCTGCAGTCCAAATAAAGGCTGTAGCCCAGATTCGAATCTGTCTGTTATATGTTATATGTTATCTGTTATATGTTATAATAAACTGTCTTTTGTTCTGCAGAACTTGGGTCGGTGATCTTATTTGGGCTATCAAACCGTAACAGTTTATAACATAACAAAAACGGGAAAGACCAACAGGCTCTACACTTGGAAAGGCAACAAATTGTGACCTGATAGTCCAGACAAGCCAAGCTACAAGCCTGTCCCAACTTGGTCCTGAGGCACATCTAGTCATCAGCCTCACCCCAGACTCTGAGGAAGTCCTTCCTCTCATGACCACTGAGTTGCCGCAGCGTCCCACTGACAAAGTCCAATCCCACCACCATAGTAGGCCACAGGCAATTCCCCAAAACGCTCTCAGCAATCACACAGAGAAGGGGTGCCCTGGCCCCTTTGTTTCCCAGAAGTATGGCACCAGCTCTTCCCAAACGGCCCGAGAACAGCAACATACTGCAGGATTCTTACCAAGAAAACAAGAAAAGCAAAACACAACAGTGGAGATAACAGCTGTCATAGATGAATCAGATGTGGAACTACCACAAAAAGGAATCTTCAGATGGCTGCTCAGAGTAATAGAGGAGATGAGGGAAGCAACTCAGAATAAGGATGCCATGAGAGAGAAGATGAAGTCCACGATAGAGGGAATGAAGTTCACGCACCAATGGGAAACACAAGAGTTTAAGGAGCAGGTAATAGAGGCAAAAACAACATCACAGATCTCACAAACAGACTAATAGAGGCAGAGGATTGTACCAGTGACCTCGAAGACAATCAGGGAGACTCAGTAAATGTGAAGAGAGATAGGAAAACACCCAACAGTAAAGGTACTGGATGAAAGCAATACATCCACTGATGGTGCTCATAATTCTGAATGTCAACGGCCTCAATTCATCCATGAAAAGGCAAACAGTGGCAGACGGGGTCAGAAAACATAACCCATCAATTTTTTGCCTGCAAGAGACACATTGAAGCTTGCAGACAAAATAGGCTAAGAATAAAAGCTTGGTGGAAAATAGACTCGGCAAATCACAACTTTAAAAAAAGCAGGGGCTGCCATCCTAATCTCCGACAAAACTGACCTCAAGGTGCAAACCATAACAAGCGACCAGTAAACCTGGAATCAGTGAGCATAATAAATATATATGCTTCTAATGAGAGACCTGCGAACTTTGTCAGCCTATTCAAAAGATGAAAAGAGACATCACAAAATAAAGAAACATCGTAGAGGACTTTAACACACCGCTATCAGAGAAAGAGAGATCACTGGGGAAATTGCTCAGCAAGAAGGCTACAACACTGCAATTAGGCAACTGGACCTGGTAGACATTTAAAGAGACTTCCACCCCCAATGCAAACAAACAAACAAAAAACTTACATTCTTTTCAAGGGCACAGGGCTCATTTTCAAAAACAGACCCTAGGCTGGGGCATAAGTTGGTCCTGAGTAAATTCAAACACATAGAGATTACTCAGACGTCCCTTTTGGATCACCATGCATTAAAGCTGAAGATCAATAATGGGAGGGTGGAGGGAAGCTGGGGTAGAAAGGGAGAACAGATTTCAAGGATGTACAAATGGCCTCCTCCCTGAGGGATGGACAGCAGAGAAGTGGGGGAGGGGAGATAATGGGTGGTGCAAAATATGACAAAATAATAAAAGCTTATAAATTATCAAGGTTTCATGGAGGCTGGAGGAGTGGGGAGGGAGGGGGAAAATGAGGAGCAGCTACCAGGGGCTCAAACGGAAAGCAAGTAATCAGTTGTACAAAAGTGTTTGACACAATGGATGTATGTGTGGATTGTGATAAGAGTTGTACGAGCCCCAGTAAAATGATTTAAAAAGAAAATAGAGCAGAGATATTAAACATTGGAATGTCAGAGAGTCCAGATGATAAGCTGCTACATTTTAATCTAACTGCATCTTCGGCGATCCACTTTCCACTGCATGCTGCATGATATTCACGACCCTGGTCCATGGTCAGAGTGGATTCACCAGGGGCGTCATCCACATTTGTTCCCCCTTCATTTTTATTTTTTCAAACTGAGACAGCTTTAAAATGAGTCAAAAGAAAGATCAAATGATAAGATATTAGACTTTAACCTAACTCGTACATAACCTAACTGTCTGGTCTTGGCACAAGGGTCTCCATTTTAGATACAGCATCCCCATCTCAGAGCTCATTCCTGCCAACCCTTCCCCGCGCTTAACCTCTGTCTCACCCTCTGTGTCCGGAATCCAGATATCTGCCTGTCTCTAAAAGATGTACCAGCCCCTCCCAAAGGTTAAGTCACCCTGACCTCTCTCCAGAGGAATATTTACCCAACCCATTCCCTGACCTCCTCCGAGTAACACTTATCTGATACAGCCAGCTGCCCAAAGAAGAGATATCGCTGGGCACACATCATTCGTGTGAGAAGTGACAGATTAAAAAACGCACCCCCTTCCCTTGAAGACTAACAGCTATGCTTGTCAGGCGGGTATAAAAACCTCTTCCTTTTGTTTCCTTGGCGCGGTTTCCTCAGCTCTTTTCCCCCTAGCTGTTGAACCCGCCCGCAAGCTTCCCGAATAAATCCTGCCTTAAAACTTCCAATTGGGTTGGCTATGCCCCGGTGGCGTAGTGCTTGTGCGCGGGACTGCGGCCCACTAGTGTTGGAGGTTCAAATCCAGCAGCAAGGCTGGGCCTCCTACTCCCACCACCAGAGGGCAGTGATGCCCCCCCCTAAAAAAAACAAAAACAAACAAACAAACAAAAACTTCCAATTTTTCGGGTCTTCGGTTCTGTTTCGCGTCCAAATAAACTTTACATTTTGGTGCCGAAACCCGGGAGAGGTGTGTGGCTTCCCCCTCTTTTTGGGGGTCCCTTAAGAACTCCCCTCTCCCCCCTAAAATTCTAGGACCTTCAGGCGTGGTGCTCGGCCTACTGACCTGGTGACTTCTTTGTCTCTCCACCACTGACTCTCTCTCTCTCTCTCTGCCTGCTGGGTTTCTGATTAGCAAGCTCCACCAGAGTTTTCCCGCCGAGACGCGGCCACGCCTGGAAAACTCCCCTGTAGACCCCAGGGGTCGTGGAGACATGGTTATGCTGGAGACATCTGGTTAATCTCCCTCTCCTCCCGTTCCGTTCCATTCAGGATTCATTGAGGAACGCCTTGGTGATTCCTGTCTGGCCTGGACCAGAACAGTCTGGTCCCCTGACCAGAAACCCAGCTCTCCAGCGTGCGCGCTCTCTCTCCTGTTCACGGGACGGCCAGCCCAGGGTCTGACAGTAACGGTTCCTCCTCTCTCCCCGCTATCCCTCTCTTTGTGGCCTTTCAGTTTCTGTCTCGTCTATACTTTGTGGGATCCCTGCCGTTCATGGCACTGCTAGCCCGGGGTCTAGCAGTAACTGCTCCCTCAGATTGGACCAGCATCCAAGGCCTCTTTTTCGCTCTCCTGCTGTGTCTCTAAGTTCCTGTTTCTTGCTCTCCTCAAAACTCTGTTCTCACCATGGGCACTGCGCAATCCAAAATTGATCCTTCAACCCCATTAGGGTGCCTCTTAAAAAACCTCTGGTCTGGGTGATGCGCAAACCTTGAGAAAGAAAAAAAATTTGTTTTTCTCTCCCAAGTTGCCTGGCCTCAATATCAGCTCAATAACCGGTCACATTGGCCCCCGATGGACACTTTTGATTTCAACGTTCTACAGGACCTGGACAATTTCTGTAGGAGGACGAGTAAGGAGTCTGAAGTCCCCTACGTGCAGGCTTTCTGGGACTTGCGTTCCCTCCACCCATCAAATCCTCCTAGCCCAGTTCTCACCGCCCAAACTCTCCCCGACTCCCTCTGCTGATGAACCGCCTGAAATTCCAAGCGCTCCCTTCCCCCCACCTTATCAATCTCCGCCACCGACAATCCCCTCTGCCCCTACACCTACACCAACGCCTACCCCAAAACCTACTCCGACCCCCAATTCCCCAGATCCCCACCCTCTAACCTCCCCCATTTCTTCCCATACCCGGTTTCACCAGACCTCCTGTGAGCAGCCCCCAGCCACTCTTTTCCCCCTATGAGAGATGGCTGGCGTAGAGGGCTTAGTTCAGGTCCATGTCCCTTTTTTCCTTTAAGATCTTTCTCAGATTGAAACTCGCTTGGGTTCTTTTTCTGCCGATCCCTCCTGATATATCAAGGAATTCCAACAACTTTCCCAAACTTATGATTTGTTTGTTTGTTTGTTTGTTTTTTAGGGGGCATCACTGCTCTCCGGTGATGGGAGTAGGAGGCCCAGCCAAACTGCTGGAATTGAATCTCCGTCCCAGTGGGCCGCAGTCCCGTGCACAACCACTATGCCACCGGGGCTCAGCCCCTAAACTTATGATTTAACCTGGCATGATATCCAGGTCATTCTAGCCTCCACTGTAACTGCAGACGAACGTGCCTGCGTCACAGACTCTGGCAGACAGCAAGCTGACTGAGACCATTTCATTGACAATACTGTCCCTTTAGGGGAGCAGGCCATCCCCAGGGAAAACCCAGATTGGAATGATCAATTAGGCCAAGGTTCCAAAGTTCCTCACCGAAACCTCATGCTCCGGTACCTTCTCCGGATCATTGAAGCTGTCTCAAACAAAGTAGTCAGCTATGACAAGCTCAGGGAAGTGACCCAAAGAGCAGACGCAAACCCAGCCCTCTTTCTCAATCGCCTTCAGGAAGCCCTAGTCCGGTATACTCGTTTAGACCCAGGGTCAAGAAATGGTGCCACCGTCTTAGCCTCTCATTTCATTTCTCAAACTGCCCGGGATATGAGAAAAAGGCTAAAAAATAGGGCTGAGCCCCGGTGGTGTAGTGGCACTCCCACTACCAGGGCAGTGATGCCTAAAAAAAAAAAGCTAAAAAAGGCTGAGGATGGCCCTGAAACTCCCATGCAGGACCTGGTAAAGATGGCATTTAAAATTTTCAATGCTTGAGAGGAAACGGCCGAAGCAGCTTGCCAGGCAAGGCTTCAGCAGAAGGTAAGCCTCCAACCCCAAGCCCTGGTAGCAGCCCTAAGGTTGGCAGGTCACCTCGGCCAACGCTGCGCCCCACCTGGGGGACAGCCCCTTTCGCCTGGTGCCGGCTTCAAGTTTGGCAAGGATGGCCACTGGGCTAAAACTTACCCAACCCAGAGCCTCCTACCCAGCCCTGCCCCCTGTGCAAACAGGAAGGTCACTGGAAGTCGGACTGCCCGACCCTGCCTCTGCCCCCGGCCCCGAGAAGCCGAGGCGCTGAGATCCAGGCAGCCCCAGATGCGGAGCTGGCAGGTATGGAGTTGCTTGGGTTCATGGACCAAAGCTGCCCTGGCTCCTCAACTCCAGTAACCCTCGCCGAACCCAGGGTCATGCTCCAGGTAGCGGGAAAATCCATTTCTTTTTTAGTGGATACGGGGGCTACCTATTCTGTGCTGCCTTCCTACTCAGGGCCCACTTTCCCTTCCCAGGTCTCTGTGGTGGGAATTGACGGGTCCCCCTCAACCCCAATGCAGACCCCAGCTCTTTTTTTTTTTTTAGGGCATCACTGCCCTCTGGTGGTGGGAGTAGGAGGCCCAGCCTTTGCCCCTGTGGAGCTGGAATTGAACCTCCATCCCAGTGGGCCGCAGTCCCGCACTCAACTACTACGCCACCGGGGCTCAGCCCCAGCTCTTTTTTGCACTTTTCACAAGACCCCTTTTTCACACTCCTTTTTAGTAATACCATCATGCCCAGCCCCCTTGCTGGGGCGAGATGTCCTGTCCAAACTCCAGACTACTATCTCTTTTAACCTGTCGCCTCCAAAAAACCTTTTAATGGCTGTACTGGGTAACCTGGACGGCCCTGACTCATCCAGGTGTGAACGACAACTATCCTTAGCTGTCTCTCGCTTGCCAGACGTATCACCAGAGGTCTGGAACACCAGTGCACTGTCCGTTGCGACACATCACACTCCAGTATTGATGAAGTTATTAAACCCTGAAAGGTTTCCCCAACAGGCCTCAGTTTCCATTTCAAAAACCAATAGAATAGGTTTAAAACCCATAATAGATAGGCTGCTGAAACAAGGGCTATTAGTCCCCACCAACTCACCTTGTAATACTCCTATTTTACCAGTAAAGAAGCCCAACGGTCAGTACTGTTTGGTGCAGGACTTACGCCTCATAAATACCGCTGTAGGCCCTATGACTCCAGTCGTCCCCAATCCCTATTACCCTTCTCTCGCGCATCCTACCCGGTACCACCCATTTCACTGTCTTAGACCACAAAGACGCCTTCTTCACCATCCCCCCACACCCTGATTCTCGGTTTTTGTTTGCGTTCACATTTGCCACCAAGCTAGCTAATCAGCTCTCCTGGCTAGTGCTCCCCCTAGGGTTCAGAGATTCGTCACATCTCTTTGGGCAAGCCCTGGCAAAAGACTTAGCACAATGCCCACTCACCCCGTCAACGGTGTTCCAATATGTGGACGACCTATTGCTGTGTTCCCCTTCTGAGGCCGAGAATATCTCTGCTGCCACCATCCTGTTACGTTTTCTCAATTCTAAAGGGTACAAAGTATCCCCGTCCAAGGCCCAAATAGCTTTGACCAAAGTAACTTATTTGGGGTTATCCATCTCCCCTACACACCGGGCTATAACTTAGGACCGCATCAAAGTCATCAAAGCCCTTCCAACCCCCTCATCTGCACAGGTAATAGTATCATTTTTAGGCCTTGCAGGATTCTTTAGACAATGGATTCCTAGTTTTTCTGCTATGAGCTAAACCCCTTTATCAGGCAGCTAAGGAGTGTCCTGTTGGACCGCTTACTTCCCCACAAGTTGTCTCCAGAGCTTTCACTAAGTTAAAAGCGGCTTTGTGCACTGCCCCGGCCCTGGCGCTTCCTAACCCCTCCCGACCTTTCCTTTTATACACGGATGAAAAACAACACCTAGCTCTTGGGGTTCTAACCCAACCTGTGGGAAATTTCCTGGTCCCGGTTATCTCTCGAAACAGCTAGACCCGACCATCTGTGGTTGGCCACCGTGTCTCAGGGCGCTTGCAGCCGCTGCTGACCTAACAGCAGAAGCCAAAAAAAATTAACCTTTTACAACCTCTCACTGTTTTTCCTCCTCACCGCCTCACTGACCTTTTGTCCCAACAAGTTCTACCTCACCTGGGACCCTCTCCCATCCAGCTTTACCACCTAATTTTCCTAGAAGACCCTTCTGTTTCTCTCTCTCACTGTAACTCTTTAAATCCTGCGACCCTTCTCCCCGTCCCCGAACAAACTCCGCTGTACACTCATTCCTGCATAGAAATAGTAGACGCTTTCCAGTCTCGATGGCCTGACCTCACTGACTGCCCACTCCCAGACGCCGAATTAACTTTATTCGTAGATGGCACTTCCCTGGCGGGCAATTCATCTACTCGAAGAGCAGCTTACGTGATTGTTACTAATTTCAAGGTGATGGAGGCAGGAACTACTTCTCAGAGGGCTGAGCTTGTTGCTCTAACCCGAGCCTTGATAATAGCCCAACAGCGGGCAGTCAACATTTACACTGATTCAAGATATGCCTTCCTTCCTTCTTGCACACGCCCATTGCATGCTCTGGAAAGAGCGAGGTTTCCTCACCACCAAAGGGACCCCTATTGTAAATGGCAGACTCATAGCCAAACTGCTGCAAGCCATCTTATTTCCAAAAGCACAAGCCATCATCCATTGCCAAGGACAACACAATCCTGACAACCCTGTAACCCAGGGCAATGCTCTGGCAGACCGTACTGCCCATTCAGTAGCCCAGTCCACCTCACTGAAGCCCTCGACCGCTTGCTTTTTAATCCCCTACTCATATTCCCTTATACACAAAAGAAGAAAAAAAACTGATATTCTTCACTCCCCATGCGTGAAGGGTGGTTCCACAAAGACAATTTACTCATACTCCCAGAAACACCGCGACTCCCTATCATCACTGACATTCACAAATCTTTACATGTTGGGCCAAAAGCTCTGTTCAAGTTTCTCACTCCTTTATTACACCCCACTGGGCTCTGGAGCACTATTATCGCAGTACATATAGCCTGCAGCATTTGTGCCTTCACCAACACCTACGAAGAACATTACATCAGATGTGCGGGTACTTACTGGGACGGGACTGGCAAATAGACTTCACCCACTGGCCAAAACACAAGCAGCTTAAATATCTTCTTGTTATGGTTGACACCCTTTCAGGGTGGACTGAAGCCTTCCCAACCTCTTCAGAAAGCGCGGAGACTGTTGCTGACCATCTCATCAGGGAGATCATCCCCCGTTTGGGTCAGCCCGCATCCATCCAGTCAGATAACGGTCCGGCTTTCATCTCCAAAGTTCAACGAGCTGTTGGTACTGCTCTCGGCGTCAAGTGGAAGCTGCATTCAGCATACCACCCTCGGTCATCGGGAGAGAACCGCCGAGTCTTGGATCTCATCCCAGCAGACAAAGGAGGAACCTGCCTCTTTCCCCACGAAGAGGGTTATTACTACATCAATGAGTCCGGGGTAGTCGAGACCAGAGTCCAAATAGTGCATAAGCTAAGTCGCGAGCTGCAGGATACTCGACGAAATGCTGGTGACACTTCCTCCTGGTGGAATTCTTCTCTGTCCTCTGTCCTTGCCCCCACCGTAGGACCGTTAGTGTTTGTTATAATTCTGTTATCTGTCGCCCCTTGTCTCATCCAACTCTGGCAGAACCGGCTCTGTGAAGTCACCCGCAGAGCAGCCAACCAAACAATGCCACAGCACTAGCAACCCCTTTGTCCTGTGCCTGACCAGGAATCCCAGGGCCCTGCCTGAACCTCCCCTCTTCGCCCAAAAGCCAGCGGGAAGAAATTACAGAAGAGAGAACCTCTGACCCTTTTCCCTATCAAGGCAATGTCTGGAATGTCTGGTCTTGGCACAAGGGTCTCCATTTTAGATACAGCACCCCCATCTCAGAGCTCATTCCTGCCAACCCCTCCCCGCACTTATCCTCTGTCTCATCCTCTGCGTCCGGAATCCAGATATCTGCCTGTCTCTAAAAGATGTACCAGCCCCATCCTCCCAAAGGTTAAGTCACCCTGACCTCTCTCCCGAGGAATGTTTACCCAACCCATTCCCTGACCCACTCCGAGTAACACTTAGCTGATACAGTCAACTGCCCAAAGAAGAGATATCGCTGGGCACACATCATTCCTGTGAGAAGTGACAGATTAAAAAATGCACCCCCTTCCCTTGAAGACTAACAGCTATGCTTGTCAGGGGGGTATAAAAACTCTTCCTTTCGTTCCCTTGGCACGGTTTCATCAGCTCTTTTCCCTCTAGCTGTTGAACCCGCCCACAAGCTTCCCGAATAAAGCCTGCCTTAAAACTTCCAGTTGGGTCTCCGGTTCTGTTTCACGTCCAAATAAACTTTACACTAACTTTACAAAACTCTCTGCCTGATGACAGGGGTATTCACATTCCTCAACTGTGGTCAGAGGACCTTCACCAGCGGGTTAATCTATGTGTGGACCCTGCACATGTATTTTGATCTTCCACAGAAATAAGAGAACAACAAGTGATCCAAAACAGTGGCAAGGAGGGTGTAACAGGCCTGATAGGGATTGAGCAAGAGTAATGGACAGAGAGAAATGACTGAAATTCAAATGAAGGATGTGTATGATAATGGGATAAGAGGAAACTAAAAGAAAATAGAGGAAGGAACTGGCAGGCAAAGGGCATCTAAAGAGGTCTAAATGTAGGCACAAGCAAAAATGAATATATTTATATATGATGATGGGGAAACAGATCTACATGCATATACTTATATGGTTAACATTAAGGCACCATATGGACATTGGACCTCCACTCAAGTACTTCCTCAATGCAAGAACACTTTGTTCTATTAAGTTAGCAGTCCTCAATGCTCACCTTCCTGGCACAATCACTGAAGACAAATGTGTGCACGAGCAAAAGTGGTGAAGAAAGCGGATGGTGCCTGGTTATCAAAGATATAGTGTCTGGGGTCTTAAAAACTTGAATGTAAATAACCAGTCATCTAGCTCAGAAGTAACAAAGCCCACATGGAAGAAGCACACCAGCCTGTGTGACCATGAGGGGTCAATGGGATCAGTGAGCAGTCATTAAAGAACAAAAATCATATCACTGGGTGCCCACCTTCCTGATATGATCACTGAAGACAAATGTGTGCATAAGCAAATGTGGTGAAGAAAGCTGATGGTGCCTGGATATCAAAAGATATAGTCTGGGATCTTAAAGGTTGAAGATAAACAAGCAGCCATCTAGCTGAGGAGCAACAAAGCCCACATGGAAGAAGCACACCAGCCTGTGTGATCACAAGACATAAAATGGATCAGGTATCAGGCATCAAAAAACTAAAAATTATATCACTGTAAATGAGGGGGAGTACAGATTGGGCGACCCAAAGTCCACCTGCAGGCAACGTGACATCCCCTTACAGAAGGGCCGTGGGGAGGAGACAAGTCAGTCAGTGTAGCAATTATGAAATATGTAACTTTTCTCTAGTTCTTAAATTGCTCCTTCCTCCCACCATCATGATCTGAATTCTACCTTATACATCCAGCTAGATCAAAGGCTGTACACAGGCTGTACATATAGGAACTGGAAACATGGAGAATCCAGGACAGAAGATCCCTTTAAAACCAGCAGTGAAAAGGGTGATACTGGGAGGGTGGAAAAGGTGAAGTAGAAAGGGGGAACCGATTAAAGGGACCTACATATAATCTTCTCCCTAGGGTACAGACATCAGGGAAGTGGGTGAAGGGAGACATTGGACAGTGTGCAAAATAATAATAATTTATAAATTATCAAGGGCCCATGAGAGCAGGGGGAGCGGGGAGGAGTGGGAAAAGGAGGAACTAATACCAAGGGCTTAAGTAGACAGAAAATGTTTTGAGAAGGATGATGGCAACAAATGTACGAATGTGCTTTGCATACAATAGATGTATGTACAGATTGTGATAAGAGTTGTATGAGTCCCCAATAAAATGGAACAAAAACCATAGTGATTACTCACCAAACAAGATGCAATTATATATTATGAAATATTTGTGTGTTTTCTGATGGTCTTAGTTGACTCCCGTGAAAGGGGTTGCTTGACCCCTAAAGGGGTCGTGACCCACAGGTTGAGAACCGTGGTCCTATAGGGCACCCATGATCTAGAATGGACACAATGGCAACAAATTTGGTTGTCCTTAACTTCCTCTCTGGATGAGGTGAACTGACCATGGGGATGAAGCCTACTGGGCCTTTTCACGTATACCCCCAAATTGAAAAACAGCAGTTGTCACTCCGTCAATTCTACGGACCTGCAACTCCAGAGGATTTCCAATCTTTTGGAAAGAGAGCACCAGTCCTTCTTCAGCGGCATGGCTGAATGGACTTTGATGTCCAACCTTTCTGTCACAAATGACCCACTGGCACTCCGGGACCCAGAACCAAGCAAACCTCGTGCCATCCACGCAGTTCTGGCTCACAGAGAGCTTGCGTAAGATAGAAGGAGACGCCGTCCTGCTCTGCGCTATCCTCACAGTGGCTCTTATGTTGGGGCCCATGGTTGCAGCCACTCTGCTGACCCTTCTGGTTGAGGTTCTTCCTCTTTTGTACTTCCCCATGACGTTACCGATGTCCTTCTCCCAGGGCTGATCTCTCCTAACAACAGGCCCAAAGGAGGTGAGGCCGAGTCTTATGATCCCCCGTCTCTAAGGAGCATTCTGGTTGTACTTCTTCCAAGACAGATATGTTTGCGCTCTTAGATGCCCATAGTATTTTGAATGTTTTTTTGCCGGCTTCATAATTCAAACACACCGATCCTTCGGTCTTCCTTAGTCTATGTCCAACTTTCACGTGCATGTGAAACTACTGAAAATGCCGTGACTTGGGCCAGGCACCCCTTCATCCTCAAAGCAACCTGCTTGCTTTCCAAAATTCTAAAGATGTCTTGGGCAGCAGATTTGTGCAAACACGTAGATTTATGCCAATGTCATGTGATCTCTCGGCTGCGGCTCCCATGAACATTGACTGTGGAGCTGAGCATAACAAGGTCCTTGGCGACTTCAATCTTCTCTTCACATGTAGTGATAGTACCTATTGGTCCAGTTGTGAGTATTTTGATTTCTTTCTTTTTTTTTTTTTTTTGGCATCACTGCCCTGGTGGGAGTAGGAAGCCCAGCCTCGCTCCTGGAGAGCTGCTGCTGGATTTGAACCGTCAACCCTGTGGGCCGCAGTCCCGTACACAACCACTACGCCATCAGGGCTCAGCCTATTTTGATTTCTTTACGTTGAGTTGTCTTTCATACCAAGGGATATAATTATTGATCTCCATCAGTCAGTGCTTCAAGTTCTCCTCACTTTGTTCTATGAAGAATACAACATAGGACTGGAGAATGGCTTATAGAGATCCTATAGGTCAGTAGAGCTGCTCCCTGGGATTTTTGAGGCTGTGAATCTCTAGGGAAGAAGACAACCTCACCTTCATCTTTCTCCCATGGAGCAGCGGGTGGGTTTGAACGACTGAGTTTATGACTAACAGCCCCATGTAGAACCCATTTTACCACCAAGACTCCTCAGGGTGCCAGGGATCACCAAATTTGAAACCTGAAAGAGAAGAGGTAATAATTAGCCCATCAGGACTCGTGCTCAGTCTGACAAGCCCCACCATTCCCCCAACCGGGGCTTAGCAGGAAGGGAGGGAACAGAGTACGAGGGGATCCAAGCCACAAAGTTCCCAAGGAATCCTGAAAATAGACTTTGAACTTAGGGTTCAGGGCATCGGGCTTGATCAGAAAACATTCATAAGGGTCAGGAGATGGACCCGGAACCACTTATAGGCTCTTTTTGTTTTTCTTTCTCCCCCCGCCCCCTTTTCTCATGTCCATCTAAAGAAGATTGGCAGGATAACCAATCCTGAGGAGAAAATTAGACCAATGGATCTGGGAGAACATGAGAGAGGAGGAGGTGGGGGGAAGGGAGGGAGGAGCCGATAAACCTAGGACAAGGGGACAGCAAGAGATCTAAAATGGATAAGGGGACATGGGAAACTTAGGATAGATGATCCATCAAGACTAGTGATGGGAGTGGTAAGACCAGGAGGGTGGAGGGATGGAGGAATGGAGAGGGAGAACCAACTTCAGGGATCTACACGTAGCCTCCTCTCTGGGGCATGGACAACAGGGAAGTGAGTGTTGGAATACATTGTACAGTGTACAGGATGAAAAAAATAATATGCAAATTACTAAGGGTTCAAGGGGAAGTGGGGGAGGAAGGGTAATATAGGGAGCTGATAATTCTCCCTCCTGGAGGAAGGGAGAATGTTTTGAGAGTGATGATGGCAATGGGTGTGTCAAAGTGGCCTGCATACAACTGATGTTGTTAGGGATTGTGATGGGAGTTGTTTGGGTCCCCAATAAAATGATTCATTAAAAAAAAAGGGGCGGG
>PVJH01035571.1:0-19565 GCA_004026705.1 Nesogale talazaci
ATACATCATTTGTATTAAGCATATTTGTACACATGTTGCTATATTCATTTCCAAATATTTTCTACTTTAGCCCTTGGAATAAGCTCCTCTTCCCCCTTTCTTCTAGTTCTTTTTTTTAAATTTCAGCTCCCCATATTTCTCCTCCTCCCCTCCTCCTCCCCCATGAACTCCTACTAATTTACAAATTGCTATTACTTTTTCATATCATACACTGCCCAGTATGTCCCTTCACCCACCCCCTGTTGTCTGTACCCCAGAGAGTAGGTCATATGTAGAGGCCTGAAATTATTTCACCCTTTCTACTCCTCCATCCTTCTACCCTCCCAGTATCACCACTCCCCGCACTAGTTAGTTCCCAGAGATCATCTAGGTTAAATTCCTCATGTTTCTGATTTCTAATCTTGTGAAACTTCTGTTAAGGTCCTTTGCTCACCTCCTCAGTGGGCAAGTAGCTGTTGTTTTTGTTGTTGTTTTATCTTTTTGGAAGCCAGCAGAACACTCTGGATTTTAATAACAAGGCCTTTGTCTGATATGTCATTGGTAAAGATGTATTCCCAATCCATGGACTCCCTTATTACTCTCTCTTGGTGAATTGTTTTGATGTACACAGGTGTTTTATCTTCAGTATATCCCTCTTATCAATTTGTGATTCCTTTGTGTTTGTGTCCTTCCCTATTTCTGATAGCCTGTGTAGCCCCTGTGCCAAAGTTCTTAAGTTTGTCCTAAGTCCCTCATAAATGACCCTAATAGTTTGGGGCTTTATCTTGAGGCCTGTGATCCACTTTGAGTTTCATCTTTTGCATGGACTGGGATAGGGATCTTGCTTAGTTTTCTGAAGCTAAATATCCATTTTTCCATCACCACTTGTTGAAGAGGGCATCTGCTTACTGATCCCTTGTGAAAGATCAATTTTCTATATGCTGACAATTCCATTTCTGTGCTTTTATTTCTTTTCCATTGGTTTGTGTATCTGTCACTATACCAGTATCATGCTGTTTGGACCACTTTCTGTTCTCTTTTTTATTCTTCCTGTGTCTTTCAATAATTTGTTCATAGAATGTCAGAATATTGACTCTTATGGCTTGAATGTATTCTTTAGTTATTGTAGTTCAACATATTCTGCATCTGATTATCTTCCTTTTTTGGCCTTCAAACTCTCTTTGAATTTTCTATAGTAATATTTTACTTTGTCTTCTCCAGCTGCTTTTTGGAATGTCCTGTTCAGTTTTTTAATATCATCATTTCTTCCATTTACTTTATCAACTCTGTGAACAAGAGCAAGTTTCAATGCCTTTTCCAGTTTGATTTTTGTTTTCTCAATGAAAGTTGTTTTTTGATGTCCTGTCACAGCTCATCAGGTCTTTTTTTATTAGTGTTCAAGATGGAAAATCTGTTCTTGAGATTGTCTCAAAATTTAGCAAGGATAAAATCAAGTCATATTTTGGCTGTCTTGAACTTGTGTACATTTTCTTCAGCTTCAGTATGAACTTACAAATGAAAATTGATAGTCTCTTCCAGTTTTCCCCCAGCCTCATTATAGCTTTTGATATTAATCTTCTCTATTGTCTCTACAATGGATGTAGTCAAATTATTTTTCATGTATTCCACCTGGAGAAGTTCATATCTGTAGTTAACCTCTGTTTTGTTGAAAAATTATGCTTTTAATGAAGAAGTCATTGGTCCCACAGAATATTATCAGGAGAGGCCGAACTTAATTTCTATCATGAAGACCATATTTTCCAATTACGCATTGTTCCTTCCTCTTTGTTGCCAACTTTTGCATTCCAAATGCCAGTCACAGTCAATGCATCTTAATTGCATGTTTGATCAATTTCTGACTAAAGACATTGGCAGAAGTCTTAAAGTTCTGCATCACCAGCTTTGGTGGTTGCTACATAAATATGAGCAACTGTTGTAGTAATTAGATGTCCTTGTATGTAGATAGATACTGTTCTTTGACTGAGAGTATTGTACTTCAAGAAAGATCTTGAGATGTCTTTTTGGTGAGGAATGCAACATCATTCCTCTTAATCATGTCATTTCTCACATAATAAATTATATGATTTTCTAACTCAGATGGCCAATATCAGTCTATTTTCAGCTCAGTAATGCCTTGAATATCTATTTTTATGCATGCCATTTCATTTTTATTCCCTGTTTACTTAGATTCATACATCGTGCATTCCTTGCTTTCATTTTTTCTCTTGTTAAATTGTGAATTTTAATTGGAATTTTTTTTTCAATAAATAGCTATCTCAAGCTCTCTGCACTCAACTTGGCCCAGATATATTCACAGGTAGGATATACATACACAGAAGTTATTTGTACCACTGAACAAAACCAATGCCAGGAATCATGGCTCTCTCCTTGAGGATTCAGCCTTGCTGTCTCCAGGCCTTGCAAATTATATCTGAGGGTCAATACAGCAAAGCTGGGGACAGAGGAGAGGAGGGGGTGGTGCCTAGAGCCAAAGCAATCAACTGCCTTGCTTGTCTAAAAACATGAAGTAAAGTCATGAAAGGAAAATAGACTTGGTTTCTCTTACTGCTGGACCTTGGAGGCTGGGGCATTCATCAAAATAGGGTTAATTGATGCTTGCATCTGTTTATCCACAGATCTGTTTATTTTCATTCAAACCCTATCAGCAATGGAGCTCTGGAAGGTTTTGCACCTGAAGGTTTTACTGTATCCAAATCTTTATGGTCAGCTACACCTTGAGAAGACCGTTCTTTTGCAGGCATATTTGGAATGACTTATGAACTGGGGAACCTATCTCCTGGGTCTGTCTCTGACAATGCACTGCTTCTACCCAGGAAGTCTTCAGAAACTGACAATGTTTCCATGCTGTCCATAGGTGTTTCAGTGACTTATTCCTTCGAAGTGGACAGCCTATTCCATTTTAATAGTCTGCTTTTAGTCTGGAAACTCTGTTAAAACTTCTCATTTTGGATGCTTCTGCTGGAGTTTTAAATATCAATGGCATAGCTTCCAGCATCACAGCCACACATCAGCATGGCCAACTGACGGATAATGGCGGCTTTAGAGATTTCAGCTTTGTTGTTGGCCTTGCATTATTTATTCGGCCAGACTGTAAGTGCTGTCATTTCTCTCTGTGGTCACAGTACCTAATAGTCATAGTTTGTGAGCAGCCACTCGTGGCTGTAATGAGTCTGCATTTTAAAACCCCACCACCAGAAAGGGGTACCCTTTCCTCCATAACTCCTGGAATGGTGTCGATTCTAGTGATTTGTCAAAGTTTGTAGCTATTTTATATTCAATTGTCATGTCCTATAACTAAGTCTATGCACCCTTCCTCTCCATTTTACCATTGTTTCTACTGGAAAAGCAATAATAAAAATTTTAAAAGTTAGAATACCTCCAAAAGTCAATAAATATGTAGTAAAACAAATATGTGATCCATGCAGGAATATATTTAGAAACAAGCTTAGAGTTTTTCAGAAGGTCTTAATCTCTTTGAGAAAGATGGTGGAAATTATTCAATCCACAAATAAGCTTGATATCTGGCAAAAGTTCCTTCCCAGTGTGGGGGTCATTTTGAGCTCTAAGGCAAGGATCAAAAATTCTCAAGTCATGCTAGATAGTACCTTGCTGCTATACAGTGCTGCTTCACAATTAACTGAGAAGCAAACGGAAATGATCAGCCATGACATCCTGGTGTTGGATTTGTATATAATAAAGGTACAGTTCCCAAGTCAGAACTCTGGACCCTGGTTGCTGAATAGCTGAAATCACAAAAGGATAGCTATGACAACAGGTACTAAAGACACAATCACAGTTATCCCAAGACCTGAATATGCTTCCTTGAAAGAGGAGGTTTTAGCACACATTGTATACAGGGGCATCTTTTCCTATTTCCTTGTACACTTTAAAATGTATAAATTATCAAGGGTTCATATGGGGGCCAGTGAAGGAGGGGGAAATGAGGAGCTGTTATCGTGGGTTCAAGTAGAAAGGAAATGTTTTGAGAATGATGATTGCAGCAAATGTACAAATGTGCACAATGGATGGATGGATGGTTGGATGGATGGATGGATTATGATAAGAGTTGTACAAGCCCTCAATAAAATGATTTTAAAAAAACAGACAGTATGGCAGCACATATCAGTAAATTAATATGTAGTTATCATTAGGTCCTGGAAAACCAGATAGGTAACACATTTATTTATAACAATTCATAATCTAATATATTTAATCATCTTTATTGAAAATATGATGTACTTAGCAGGTGATAAGAATTTTCTTTAGTGTTAACTTGAATATGAAGTATAAATAGATATTACCCATGTGGAAATATGCACTACCCACATTTTGTGGCTAAGAAAATTCATGTAAAAAGAAGTTAATCTAGTAGTAGAACTCAAATTTAAGGCCAAGAAATGAACTCCAAAGCCTATATTCTTAAGCATTACATTTTGCAGTATAAATATATGACAATGATGAAGGGTGATCATTTCAAAAATGAGGGCATGGAGTTTTAAAAAATCTTGTGTTTGTAAAATGCTAATTATTTTGGTATGCATGGGACATGAAGTTCTTTGGTTACTCCTCATGTTCTTTCTTCAGACATGCTTGATTGAGGTGGGAGGATGAGAGCGGTTGTTAGTAAATAATGATTTGAATTGCTGAGACAAGTAATCCTGCTTTATGAAAAAGTCAGAAGATTACTTTCAAAATCATGCTTGCACTTTGGTTTTACTTTAGTTTTTTTTTAAAGGTTATCTAAGTATTTAATTCTCTTCTCCCTTGGTAAGTGGATCAAGAGGCAAAGGGAATGTGAGAGAGAGAAAAAAAGACTGGAAGGCAGGCAGGCAGGAAGGAACAATTGGTGGGTGAAATGAGCAGATAAAGAAAGGGAGGGCCAGAGATTGTTTTCTCAATTTAGTAAATATTTGAAATTCAGGGCTGAGCCCTGGTGGTGTAAGTGGTTGAATGCGGGACTGCGGCCCACGGGCTTGGCGGTTCAAATCCAGCAGCTGCTCTCCAGGAGCAAGGCTGGGTAGCTCCCATGACCACCAGAGAACGGTGATGCAAAAAAAAAAAAATTGAACTTCAAGAGACTTCTCTCTGTTAAGGACTAACCACTCAACTAAAATTTTGAGCCCTTATTCTTCTATCCACCAATCTTGGTTTGAAAAGTGAAATGAATGGTCATATTTAGAGAAAGCACAGTCTCCTTGATGCTATATATGAATGAGGTAGAGGTGACACTCCTTAGTCCATTCTTCACACTAGAAGCTGCTTTCTGATGGAGACTGTGGGAGAAAGCAACAATGCACCTTAGATGTTTCTTCTGATCTTAGCTTTGAGAGATAAATAGAATGTAGACCCGTAGAGAGTTATATTATTCCAGGAGGATATTGGGAGTTTTGTGACAAGTTCTACAGTAGAAAAAAAATACTGAGGATACATTCAAAAGAACAAAATGCTTCCATCAATGCATTAGTATTCAGTATTGAGGGTTCAAGCAGAGTTCTTCCTGGATAGGGTGAAAATTGGCAGCTTTTAAATGCAACCAATTTCTGATTCATATATACCCTTTTTATAAAATCCCATTCAATTGAGCACCACGAAAACACAGCTGCAGTGCCTTTGCAGAAAGCTATGTTGAAAATTGCATTATAGAAGAAAAAAGCACCAAATACTTTTTATATAGGAAGTGTTATTTCAGAAAACTAAAGGATAACAATATTAGGATGTTGGCCATTTTGTCGGTATAATAGAAACCAGGTGCAGTTCCTGGTGTAATTTATCTTACCTTCAGCAATGTGATTGACTTGATTGCTCTTAATCTACATATTTGTGTGCTTCTTAGCCTCAGTGGGGATTTCATGATGCAAAAGTGATTTTACTCTAAAACACCTGAATTTTATCATATTTCTTTGACTTTTTTTGGTGTCTTGGTTGACTTCATGGCTTTCATTACACTTGTCAACCATGCAGGTAAAGCCAGCCGCTGCCTGCACAGTGCACTTTTTAAAGCACTCTGTTTTTCAGTCACCCATTTTGTCCCTGAGTTCTTGGAGAAGGTTAAGTGTGAAAAGCAAAGGAGCTAGCCATTCAATACTTGAGGAAAACAGCAGCTCAGAGTGAAAAGATCGTGTATCTATAGGCTTTATATGGAATATAATGTCGGACAGTCCTGGACCAGCAGGAAATCAGTGTTTGAGAGACACCGAAGTACTGGAGGTAAAGCAGAACTAGAGAAGCCAAGTTATGAAGAAATTCTGATTGCTCATGAAACTATTGAGGGGCCTTAGAATGAGATTACATAAATTAAGTTACATTTTATATTCAATTTTATTAATTTGTTGAAAATTTCCTTGCAACATCCTAAGAATTAGATTTCAGTATTTTTCCCAGAGAAAGAGACAGAGGTAACTGTGGAATTCTCTTTCAAAATTCTGGCAGGTGGTCAGGCCATGCTCTAAAACTACTGTGATCCGAGACACCGATGCAAGGAAAATTTAAATGTTCCTGGAGCTGTGATGGATTCTGGAGTCTTGAGTCCGAGAATGTTACTGTTTCAGAAGCTGACGTCAGATTCAAGGAATGCTGGAAGGTTTCATTTACAAGAGAACTCCAGTTCTCAGTCTCAGAGGCAATATCTGTGTAACATAGCTTACAGACTTTGTCAAGAGAAAAAGCCTGACTCCAGAACTGTTTTGGAGCAAGATCACATTCAGCTCCAAGAGGGGACCACTCCTGCTTCGCTGCCATTCCGAGAAAGAACGCTGATAAACAAGTACCACACCGGTCTTCTATTGGTTACAATTGAACCTACTGCAATTTATGGTGACTTTATGGAGGCAAATTCGAAAAGCTCCATAGAATTCTCAAGTGTACAACTTTAAAAAGCACAAAAATTGCCAGAGCATCGTTAAACTCTTATTTGTTTGTGCCACTCAGGAGCTCCTGCAATAAGGTAGGCAGCTGGTAATAAAAGTATGTGAGTACAGTCAGGTATTAGTAGAGGAGAAAAAATGTACTGAATTTATGATGTATTTAGATAAAATAATAGTCAAGATTTACATGTTCTTTGTGAAAGCAAAAGAGCAGTAAATAAATATTTTGTTTGTTAGCAATTGGGCACATATTGGTGTCATTTTCTGATGAGATGAGCAAACCTTGAAATATTTGCCAAGAAGAAATAGCAAAAGTTACATTTTAAATAAATTAATCTTAAAGGGCTATGCTTCTCAGGAATTATTTGTCTAAATGTACTTATCAGAAACTATTTGTTAAAGATTTATATGTTAATCTATATAGTCATAGGAGTATTTAGAATGTATAAACCAAACAAAAAGGTATAAAACTCATGTGAAAAAAAATCTATGAAAACCTCACTGATACATGCAAAATGGGATAGAATTTTTTGAGGATGTGAAATTTCATTGGAGGAACTCAATTCAAACTCACTGCCAAAAGTTGATTCTTACAGAGTCCCCTATAATGTATAGGGGAAACTATAGCTCCCTATAGTTTATGGGGGAAACTATAAAGTACAGAGCAGATCCGCTATTTTCTGGAACAATACATTTTCAGAATCCCTGAATCTTTGTTCTTATATTTTGTCCTTGGAAATATGAGTGAATCTGAACTACTGACCCTGTGGTTAGCAGGCCAATCTTTCAATAATTTAGGCACCACTGTTCCTTGAGGGACGGATTAAAAACTCTAATCACCTTTAAGCCATGTCATATAAACAGCTGCCTGTCATATATCATTTGAATAATAACAATGATAAAAATGACATGTAAAACTTCATTAGCTTTCCCTCCCTGATATAAGGTATTAAATTGTAAAATTGAAACAAATGGATTTTTAGAAAGAGACCTTCCTGCCAATGAGTCTCTCACCTTTTCAGAATTGAATAAAGTACTCTGGTTGTAAAAAATTGTAAAGTTCTCAACTATTGTATATTTTACACAAAAAATACTTTCTTGCTTTCATTTGCATCTATGGAGTTGCTGTGAATAGAATGACAATAAACAAGTTACTTTTAATGGACAAAAATTTAAGGTTGGTTTTTATATTGCGATGTAATCAAATCCAGGAAGTGGATTTTTTTTTTTTTTGCTAACTTTTAGAGGGACCACTATGTGTTAAACAAGAAAGCCCAGGTATACATTTGGTCAAGTGAGGAGCTGTGAACACAAATGCAGTTGCATTTCACTAGCCATTTCATGGGCTAAAGATGAATCAATCTACTTATGTAAATATAAACAGCTTCAGATACCCCAGGGTTTGGTTATACTCTGTTCTAGGGGGTCACTATTCTGAAGTTCTCATTCTCCTCAAAGTTATCCATAGTTTATTATGGTCTGCACAGTCTAATGCCTCTGCATAGTCAGTGAAATTCAAATAAACATCTTCAATATGCCCATTTAGAACTTGTACATGGATCAAGAGGCAGTTGTGTGAACTGGTTGTATCTTCTCATCATCGTTGGTCACTCTAAATACTCAGCAAATCATCCGATAAGCTGGGCTATGTGAAGAAGAGTGTAGCATTAGGATTGAAGGAAGACTCATCAACAGTCTGTGGTATACAGATGACACATCCTTGCTTGACGGAGATGAAGAATTGAAGCCTTGCTGATAAAGATCAAGAAGGGTAACCTTCAATATGAATTACAGCTCAATGTGTAAAGACCAAATCCTCACAATTGGATCATGATAAATGGAGAAAAGAGTCAAGTTGTCAAGGGTTTTGTCTTACAAGTATCCACAATGAATGCTCATAGAAGGTGCATGCAAAAGATCAAAATTCATATTGCATTAGATAGATCTGCTGCACAAGTCTTCTCCAGAGTGTTCAGAAGCAAGACAGTTACTTTGAAAACTAAGATGCACCTGATGAAAGTCATTGTGTGATTTGTATGTTAAGTTGGACACTGGATATGGATCGTATTGATGCATTTAAATTGTGAAGATGGAGAAGAATATTCAAAGTACTGTGGACTGCTAAAAGGACAAATTGATTTGTGTTGGAAGAAGTAAGGGCAGAGTGCAAGTGCGGCAAGACTTTGTCTTATATACTTTTGGCATATTGTCAGGAGAGACCTGTCCCTGGAGAAAGGCATCATGCTTGGAATAGTGCAAGGACAGCAAAAAAGTGGAAGGCCCTCAATCTGACAGAGTGGCTGCTTCCATGAACTCAAGGATAAACATGGTGTGACTATGCAGTGCTTCATCTTGTGGTGATGGGGTCACTACTGAACAGAGCAGATGCTAGGACACCTATCAACAACAATGACATTGGCAACATAGGGTCACTATGAGTTTGAATTTACTGTAGGCAGAATGTCTACCTTAAGTAATAGGCTATGTTCCAGATACAGCAATAAACAAAGGCAGTACTCATTCATTAACTAGTGTAGGAGAGAAGCACACAAAGATAATTGAAATAACTAACCTGACAACTATTACATATCTTTAACCAAAATCCAAACTCACTGCCAGAAAGTCAACTCTGAGCCATGGCAACCCTGTAGGACAAGGCAGAACTGCTGCTCTGGGTTTCTTAGATCGCAATTCATTATGGGGATAGAAATCCCAGTCTTTCTCCCAGATAGCCTTAAAGGACAGCTAAAAAAGATCTCGTGGAAGTGAAGATAGGAGAAGAAATTTGAGGTAACTAGTGCTGAAAGTATAATTTGAGCCATCAAACTAAAGCGTAATTCACTACCTGTAAGACAGAGGAGAACTGCTCCTGTAGCTTCTGACACCATGCCTCTTCACAAGAGGAGAAAGCCTCTCCTTTCTCTCGTGAAGCTGCTGCTGATATCAAACTACTGACCTTATGACTGGCAACCCATCTTCTACCCACTAAGGCACCAGGGCTCTTTTGAAAGACTGAAAGCATATGAAGGTATATGCACTTGTTGGTGAAAAGTCAAAAGTAGACATGAGCTTCCATGAGCATTTGTTGCAACAGGAGAAGAAAATAAAGTATCATTGATTAGACTAGATCAGAAGTATCCACTTCTAGCTAATTATGAAAAATAGAAGACAAAGTATTTAAAAATATAAAAATTCCCTGTAGTAGGGTTTTGTAGTTTTCCTTGTATAGGTCCTTTTTTGTTGTTGTTTTTGGTTAGATATGTCCCGAGATATTTCTATGTATTTTTGGCTATTGTGAATGGTATTGCCTTCCTGATCTCCTCTTCCATGGTCTTGTTGGATGTATACAGAAAACCAATCGACTTCTGTTTGTTAATTTTGTACCCTGGCAGAACCTGTCTATTAGACCAAGGAGTAGTAGTTTGAATATAACGAGGTGATATTGAAGAGTTTAAAAATCAGTAAAGGTGTCTTATCCTGTCATCAAGCTCTGATGCCTTTATCATATCCATTCAGTCTATAAAATAATCGGAACAAGTAATAAAAGAAATCAGGCTATACAATGAAGATTTTGGCAACAGAAACGGAGGAAGATGCTTTAACAACTTGTCGCAGGCAGACAACACCACAAATGTTACTGTTGAAAGTAAAGAGAACTTGAAGCACTTTCTCAAAGTGCTTGAACTTACGGAAAACAAAAATGTCTCACAGCTACACCAATAAGCAATATCACGACATACAGCAAAAAAAAGATCGATCTTCCCAAGGATTCTATTGATCTGGATTCACAACGACTATCCATAGAAGTGGCTAGGTTATGTTAGATTGATAACCACAAGTCTGGCAATTTGAAATCACTCGTCGCTCAGAGGGAGAGAGAGAGGAGGTTTTTCTTCTCTCCTAGAGAGTTACCGTCTCAGAAATTCAGAGGCAGTCCTAGGATCTCCTTGATTCAGAATCGATTTGATGGAAGTGAGGTGCTTTTTGAGCGTTGTGTCGGAGACATTTATTGAAAAATGTCTCTTCTGTTTTCAACTTTTATTATGATTTAGGTGAAAACTTACGGAGCAAATTAGTTTTCCTTTTGACAATTCAAATACATTGTGCATTGCCACATCAAGTGCAATCCCTGATACTTTGACACTTTCTCACTCTTGTTTAGCATTTTCATTTGTTCTTCTCTTCTTGTTTCTTATCTGCTGAGCTTTATCTAGCCCTTTTTAACACTTATGAATATTTTTTCTGAGAAGTGTGCACTGCCTTGGTGTTAGTCATAACCTTATAGACTTGTCAATTGTTTGACTACAAATTGAACCTAGAGAGTGAATTCAATTCCAGGCCTGGAGCCTGTATAGAGGCTATAATTTGGGGGGGGGGTCCTTCAGTTTCTATCAGACAACATTAGTCTTTTGATTACTGTCATTATCTTGAATTTTGCTCCACAGTTTTATTCCATCTAACCAGAAAATTCTCTTGTTGTCCTCTTCAGAGCACTATAATAGTCTAGTAGTGGCACCTTCCCCATCTAGTTCCTTGAGTCTCAAGAGCATAAAAGCTCAGGTTCATGTGGTGTTGTTTTTGAACTAAATATTCTTTTTTTTAACTAAATATTCTTATGCATTTTTTCTCTTCTTCACCTTTGCTTAGTTTGAAAAGGTAGGGACTGGTAACTGTGCCTTCGATAGCTGGTCATCACCCTTTAATAACTTTAATGTCTCTAATCACTATTAAATGAAGTACAATGTAAAAAATTGCCTTTATAGCTGATGGTATATCAATTGACCATAATGTTCCCTGTGATTTTTGTGCTTTACCCAAGAAGCTTTTTAATTTTAGGTCAGAAACACTTCAGTTATATTTGAATCCTGTATATTTATTTTAATTTTCTTCAGCTTCAACTTATATTTACATATGAATAATTGATGATCCATAATTCGCTCTTGGTCTTATGATATTGATGATATTGAACTCCATTTTTTCTTTCCACATATACAAGTGATTTGATTTTTATATTTAAACTGGTAAGCACCAATTGTATATCTCTGTTAATATCATAAGAAGAGGTATCAGTATTGCATAAGTCATTGATCTGGCAAAATTCACTCATGTGGTCCCCAGCTTTCTTTCCAAAAACAAGGCTATAGTTTTCAACTGTTGGTCCTTTCCTTCTTTTCTCAACATTCCCATCCCATTCAATTGTCAATACATCATATTTGCAAGTTTTATCATTTTCAGAATCATCTTTAGTGATTAACAGTTGATGTGTAAAGTTGAATAATAGGGTAGGATGGGAGTGTGGTTGAAGCGACACATTGTACAGGTGGAAAATCTAATGCCACATCTGCCCAAGGAAGATTCTTATGAAGCAGTGGCCATGCATCCTTCCACCTTCCAACCTTCTTTAAATTCTAACCATTGAATGCGCAAAGGGCACCCTAGTCTGATTGATAGCTAACTTTCTATCTGAAGGCACTCAATCTTACTCATTCCAGAAACAACATTGATGGGTCTCATGATCTCAGAGTAGCAGACTTTGGTGAGTTCTTGCTGTTACCACTATACTGAATTCCCGCATTTCATAAACTCTTACCTGGTGGCTCTTCTCTCAAGGTATTTGTGAAATATGCCCTTTTGCTTCTGAGATGGTTAACTCTATCCCCCAAAGATTGGAAAGACTGTTCAATGGCTGAATTAAAGCCCTGTTCACCTTATTTCACCTGTAATGACTATGGAAATTCTTTTGAATGTGTGTATCATCAGAAACACGAGAAGAATGGGAATTCTAAAACCTGTCATTATGCTTATGCTAAAACTGAATATGAACCAAAAACAGATGAGGAGACAGAATAGGGCATACTGTATCATTTTAAAACCAGAAGAGGTATGCCTGAAAGTTTTATCCTCATTTATTCAATATAAATACTGAGCAAATAATCACAGAAGTCAGACTAATCAAGACATCATGATGGGTGGAAGACTTATTAGTAACCTATATGCAGATGACACAACCTTGCTTGCTGAAAGTGAGGAAGACTTGAAGCACTTGTCAAGATCAAGGTTTGTAGCCTACAATATGGATTACAACTCTTGTAAGGAAGACTAATATCCTCACAATTGGAACAATATGTAGCATCGTGGCAAATGAAGAAAACATTAAAATTTTCAAAAATTTCACCTTGCTAGAATACAAAATCTATGGTCATGGAAGAGAGGAATCTTCAAAAAATAAAAGTACATATGCATTGGGTAAATCTGCTGTATAAGACCTCTTTAAATTTTTGCATTTAAAAAATTCAAATCAAGAATGATACTTTGACTACTAAGGTGTACCTTACCCAAACAATGTTATTTTCATTCATCTCATAAGCATGTGAATGTTGGATATTGAATAAGGAAGACTGGTGAATAATTAATACATTTTAATTGTGGTCCTGGAGATGAATATTAAAAGTACAATGGATGACCAAAAGAACAAAAGTATCTGTCATGGAAAATGCAAAATCAGAATGTTCTTTAGCGTAAAATACACATGCTATCAGGACAGAGTCATCCCTGGAACAATCTTATCTTGTTAAAGTAGAGGGGAAGCTTAGAAAAGAAAGACCCTTAATGAGATGGATTGGCACATTGAATGCAACAATAGGCTTAAATGTAAGAACAGTTTTCAGTATGGCACAGGATCAGGTAGTGTTTCTTTGCTGTACAGAGTGTTGCTATAACTCAGAACTGAATTTTTAAAATTAATACATAATTTTATTGGGGACTCTTACAGCTCTTATAAAAATACATATAGCAATTGTATCCAACACAGGTTTACATATATTGCCATAGTCATTTAATTTGTTTTCTTTCTGCTTGAGTCCTTGGTACTGGCTCCTCTTTTTTTCCCCTCCCTCAATCACATTCCCACCCTCATGGACCCCTGATGAATTATAAATTATTATTATAATCATATCTTACACTGTCTCCTGTCTCCCTTCACGCACATTTCTGTTGCTCATCTGGGGGGAGGGATCATTGTAACCTGGTCCTTGTTTCTCCCCTTTCTCCCTCCTCCTTTCCCCTACGCTCATGGTATTCCTACTCTCATAGTGTTCCTAAGAGTTTTACCTCTTCTGATTGTATGTGTCCAGAGTTCTTATCTGTACCACTGTACATGCTCTGGTCTAACCAAAGTTGTGAGATAGAACCACGTTCATGATAGTAAGAGGAAAGGAGCATTAAGGAACTAAAGAAATACTGTGTTCTGTAACTGCTCTGGGGCACCCTTGCTGCGTTGCTTCTTCATGACTCTTCTGGAAAGTGATGTCCCACTGTGGGCATTTTGTCTCCTCTCTGACTCTCATCATTTGCATATATACATTTGCTTGTTCGGCATGGTCTGATGCTGAACCCTGATTCGGCATACCCTGATTCTGTCAATACCTCATGATCACACAGGTCAGTGTGCTTCTTCCATGTGGGTATGTTGCTTCCCTGCTAGATGACTGCCTCTTTAACTTTAAGCCTTTAAGAACCAGACATTATAGCAAAGCACCATCAGTTTTTTTCACTACATTTTCTTATTTTGACTTCAACAATTATGTTGGAAAGGTGAGCATCACAGAATGCCAGGTTATTAAAACAAAGTATTTTTGCATTGAGGAAGTACTTGAGTAGAGACCCGATGACTGTCTGCTGCCTTCAAACTTAACATTAAAATATATGTACATAGACCTATCTATATCCCTATTAATATATTTACAAATGGGCATGTCTATATTTATTTGTATCTCAATAAATGCCTTTTGCTTCCTACTTCTTTCCTTTATTTCTTTTTACTTTTCTCCTGTCCCGCTATCAGATTCAACCTTCATTCGACTCTCAGCACTCTCAACTACATTGCACTTGATCAACCCCCTCCAGGCATTCTTCGTGCCCTAGTCATCAATTTCAGATTTCTCCTTGTTCCCCTGTCCCTTGGTTTGTTGGATTCGCCTTCCCTTTCTCCTACCTCCTCCTCTCCCATGTCCCCCAGGAGCAGTTATCAGAGTTATTTTTGCCTTGGGATTGGTTATTCTGCCTATCTTATATGGATAGATATGAGAAGATAAAAAGCTTATAGGCTGATCCCTCTGAAAGTTTTCCAGTCAGGTCTGGTGATATGCCATGCCCTGCCTACGGATTCCAAAGTCTATTTGGGGATTCCTTGAAAACTTTATCCTTTGGTCACTTTGTTGCTCTATTTAATTGTTTCTGTGTTTCACTCATATGTGTGTGTGTGTCCATGTCATGCATAAAACCCACATGTGTTTCCAGTGCTGCTCCATAGAGCACTGTGCATCAGTGGGGGACATTGCGTCTCTTAGTGTGGTTAACCTCATGATCCTCTCTCTACATTGGCTGCTCTGAGCAGGAATGCCATCCTAGAGGATTGATGAGTCAGGATGTAGCTCTCTCACTCTCTCTCTCTTTCTTTCTCCCTTCCTTCCCTCCTTCCCTCCCTTTTAGTTTGTTTCTGTGTGGTCTGGGCAGACTTGCTACTCTTCTCACTCTATATTTTTGGTGCTGTCCTCTGTGGTGCATTCTTCTGGGGAGAGAGTCCACATAGCTGGGACTGGGGGTGGCTGAATAGACCTTTCTGTCAGTTCATTCCTTCATGCCAATATGTTGCCCTCAAGACTTGGTGCCCCAGGATGATGTCTTCTCCTTTTTTCACTTTCCTGTAGAGATGAGTAATACTCTCCCAGTATGTGGGTTAGTGCCTTGCACCCTCACGTACCCTACTTTTGAGTTCACTGCCATATGCATCCCTGGGTTGGGTCCAACTCCTGCCTAGACCTTGCCCTGGGAATTTATGCATTTGGTGGCTATTCCCCTATATGTCCTTTGTGTTTTTTAAGGTGATCACAGTGGAGTCATTTTGCATTTGTCCTTTTGTGTTTGGCTTACTTTGCTTAGCATAATTTCTTGCAACTCATGCCATGCAATGACATGATCTGGCACTCCTATTACTGGGCATGAACACAGAAGAAGTAAGAAACAGAGCACGGTCATTCGCCTGTGCTCCAATGTTGCCAGCGCAGAGATGCTTACAACACCACTGAATCTAAAGAATTTCTATCCACTGACCTGTGATAATCCTGCATTTTGCATAATAGCTTGTATTTCATGAGTTCTGAATACGACTTTATAGATTTGTATCATGCATATGGGTTAATATTGAACTTATGAGTTTAGGCTGAACTGAGTTGGGGTTTATTTTAATGTAAAGTTGTTGGTGTATATAAAACTGTTTCTTACATACATGAGTTTCTATGGATTTGCTTCTCTAGATTCCCAGACTAACACATCACTATTGTAAAGAATTGGAAACAGTCTAAATTTCTACCAATCAATGAATGGGAAAGAAACAAAACAAACAACTGGTACATGCATACAATGGAGTACTACATATCTCTAATAAGCAGTGATGAATTCACGAAGTCAAACTGATTATAAGACACCTAATAACACCTGATTTGTATGCTCCCACTAAGAGTCATATCCAATAAGTTTGCATGCTGCAGCTATTCAGATTTCTATTGGAAGAATTGGATAGTGAGTCTGAAAACTGGAACATATATGATTAATTTATTTTTAAAAGCCAAATATGCATTTTGTTAGTGGGTAAAGAATATCAATTATTTTGGTAATCAGCAATTTATGGAAGTATAGTTGTCTTTTTTGGGGGGGAGTATCACTGCCTTCTGGTGGTGGGAGTAGGAGACCCAGCCTTTGCTCCTGTGGAGCCGCTGCTGAAATTGAACATCCATCCCAGTGGGCCGCAGTCCCACACACAACCACTATGCCATGGGGCCCAGCTGGGAAGTGTGGTTGTCTTTGTGCTAAATTATCTTTAATGTAAATATACTTTCCTGAGCCAAAGAAGTAAAATTATGTTTGGATTTAACGATTGATAAATACTGGTAGAAATAAATCAATCACGTCTCATTTTATGGCTTGATGAAGCAATGTTACTAAGACAACATTTGTACCATTCTTTCCATCCTGTGACATTTTCTCTTTAAGCCTCACCACTGCATGTTTTTCTTAATAAGCCCACTTTCCAGTAGGAATGAGCTAGTAATCCAAGCCAACTAAATCTCCAAACGGGAGCATACTTTATATTTTTGGTGTAAAGGATCTGAATTCAGAATGATGCAACATTTTGGTTTCAGTTTTAAATATTTAGTGACAACTGTTACTTAACTGTGAAGTTTGTATTTTGAAGCAGTATATGTGAATGTGCAAGCAAGAATTGTCTGTTGAAGCACATTTGAGAAAAAGAAAAATTCCTAGCCCTAATTTGAGAGCTAGAGATATAAAATATAACTCACTGCTTTTGGAAAATTTCCAAAGAAGATATAACTATACCACCCAGAGAGCAGAGTTTGTGTTTTACTTAATTATTTTCATCCCCACTCATACCATTACTTTTTCTCTACATCATCACCTTCACCTTTGTATAATAAATATTTGCTAATTGGAATGAAGTTAGTATGATTCATAGGAATGGGGTAACCTGGATGAGGAGAGGATTCAGATTCCGGTGGTAAAGAAATCCTAAATAATGTTTGTTTATATTAGTTAAGCTTGAATATTCAGCAAAAATCCCAGAGACCTTGTCTCATTAGCTAGGGGAAAAAAAATGAGTTACTTTAGTTGAGTAGTTTGTTTCCCTTCACACCAATATAGCCCATACAGGAAGCAGCCAACATCTGTGTCCCACCAATTGCGTCAAATTCCATATTTCCTTAATTTCTTTTTCATTTCTTTAAAAATGCTTTCCATTACTGAAAACTCCATTGTTTCAATGAAAATTTAAAGCAGAAAATAATTTGGTATAAGGGACAACCAGTTAATCAGTGCTTTTAGCTTATATGGACTAGATCCTGATATTTCTTCTAAAATCCTTGTTATAAGGCAATCAAGGTTTAATTTTACTCTAGCTAAAGAAAATTTTGTGCAGTGTGTTAGCATATATGAATTTAGATATTCAATATTTTACACTGTGACTTTCACAAATATTCTTGGCTTGTACTGACCAATAAATGTACTAAAAAGGTATAATAATTTTAATCCATGAAATACAATAAAATATTACTTAAAGATAAAAGACAAGAACAAAGATGGCAGAAAATAAATTAGGCAAACCCATTGAGATTTAGAGAAATATGCCCCCCACTGCCATCCAACAGGTCAATCGGAGACCAAAGAGAGGAGTCTGAAGGGAAAAGATCAGGAAGAGAAGTAAACGGTATCTGATGTGTGCTACAGCCACAGAGATTCTAAAAATTACACATACGACAATTTTATGCAACTATTGCAAAATGTATATATTGCCTTAAATCATGCTATTAATTTAAATTAGTTAAATAAAATCCTCACACCTTAGTAATAAAGCTAGACTAAATTACAATCTTTAATTTTTGCTGATGCCTTTATCGCTTGGTATATATGGAAAATTACAGTTCTGTAAAAATTTTACTTCACCTTTTTCCCTGTCGGCTTCTAGAGGTGGGGAAAGGCAAGCAGCACTCATCTGAAATCTAGTCAGTGTATTAGAAACATAATCCTGGAAATCCTACCATTAGTTCACATAAAATCTTACATTGTTGGTCTTGTAGATATGTACAGCCCCTGTGGAAAGCAGTCTGGCGATTTTTAATGAAAATGGAAGTTGAACTACCCTACGATCCAGCTATACCACTATTGGGTATATACTCAGAAGAGGCAAGAAATAAACCACAGCCAGCGGTATGCACACCAATGTTTATTGCAGCACAATTCATAATCGCAAAGACATGGAAGCAAGCTAAATTTCCATCAGTAGATGAATGGATTAGCAAACTCTGGCACATACACACAATGGAATACTATGCCTCACTCAAAAGCTCGGATGTACACATGAAACACATCTCTGCGTGGGAAGAACTGGAGGAAATTATGCTAAGCGAAGTTAGTCAATCACAAAAGGAGAAATACTGCATGAGCCCTCTGAGGTAAGTAGAAACACTATGGTGAGTATAAAAGAGAAAACTTCTGTACCATAACAATTGATCCAAGAAGTAGGGTAAGGGGAGGAGGGAAGACCAAACCCAGGGAGGTACACGTTGGATGCAATACAGTAATGGGAGAAAGATGAGGGGATAGAGGGGATAGGGAGTTAAAAGGGAGTTCAAAAAGGAAAGGATAGCAGAGGGAAAAGGGCACTAATCTACCCGGGGTTGTGGGGGGAGAGTACTGCTCTAGTCTTCACAGAAACCCGAGTGGGCAAGCAGTTCCTACCACAAAACACCCTGTAGGACAGCATGGATGCATGGAAGGATGCAAGAAAAGAGAGAGCTACAGAGCTGGAAGCAGCTAGAGTCAGATGGGCTCCCTCTCTAGAAGTGGGCATGGCAGATAACAGGCTGGGGGAGGGGCCAGCATCCCACACCCACAGGGATAAATACAAGAAGGGAGGAAGAGGAAGAGCCCTGAACAATATTTGTGAGATTTTGTAGAAGTGGCGGGATTTGTTTCTTGTTCTAGTGTTGTTAATGACACGGGCTCCTTATGTGCCCTTAATAGTTCAGTTTTTGTTTGTGGCAGCAATAGGGCTTTTACCCAGTTATCCAGCATTTGGACAGAATTATGTGTGCTAGCCTTTCTCCCTCCAGACATAGATATTATTCCTGG
>PVJH01035572.1:0-19578 GCA_004026705.1 Nesogale talazaci
TGTGCCAATGAGTGAGACAATTCCATTGTCATGGACAGTTTATCACTCATCAGCCAGAATTTACACTGTTTTATCTGCCAACAGTTTTCTGTTTTCTATTAGTGCAACATCCAAAGGTGAGACTTGGTTTCTGAAAGCAGAAAGACCACATCTGGGAGTATGTAACCAAGAAACATCTGAAGAGCACATTCATTGTCTTTCAAGATGGAAAGCACTGGCAGCAGGACTGAAGCTGTACAAAACTATGACCATCGAAACTATGGCTTCAATGGAAATGGAGAGGAAAAGGCTGAAGAACATTTTTCACAGATGGCTTGATATCAAATTGTTCTTGCCAAGCAGACTTAGGCCTACTACCAACTACTGATAATCTGAAGACAGGGTTACTTAGGACTTGGGTCAGGGATAGGACTAGATACAGATTCAAGGGAAAATTGATTTTTATTGAATAAACAATTTTCTTTATACTATTGAAATGTTCTGAAGATAAGATCTATCACTGGAATGGAATTTAATGAACTCAAAGTGGCTCATGAAAGGAGTTTTTTATCTTTCATCAATAATTACAATGAGTTTCAGAGAGCCCTGGAAGATCATGTAATGGGAAAAAAATTCATAAAGTACTTGGGGATCATAGGGTATAAGGTGAGTAAGGTGTATAGGGAAAGAGAATCATACAAGGGGGTATTCTCCCCCCAAAAAACAAGAATTGCCCTAGACAGAGTGGAGCTTTTGTAGCAGTAGGGGAGCATCAAGCAACTTGCTCTGAGTTAGTGCACCCAGTGGCATTCCCTAGGAAGGTTCTCTTTGGTGAACTTACAGTGAACTTTTTCATAAAAGCGGTTTCACTCAAACCTCATTTATTGTGATGGCTAATTTCAGAGAACAGCATGCAGCTGTGAAATTTTATTTCCTTCTTGGATAAAAAGCCACAGAAACCATTGTGTTGTTGAACACAGCTTACAAGGACAGTGCTGTCTGGGAAACTTAAGTTTTCATGTCTTTTTCTCATTTCAGAAAAGGTGAAATGTCAATTAAGGACAAACCTCTTTATGAAAGTCCATCAACTTTGCAGAGGAGAGGTCCTCATAAACAGAGGAAAATGTTGACTCATAGTTCATTTGGAGTCCTTTCCACTTGATCAGACTGTTGATCAAGCTTTCTATTTAGAAGTTCTGATAACAGTGTGTAACAAAAAAGGCCTGCCTGGTGGCAGACACGGGACTGGCTTTGTCACCACGACAATGTACCTGCTAATGCAGCTATTTCAGAATGCCAGTTTTGGGCAAAAAACAGTGTGCCTCTCTTGCTCCACACACCTTACTAACCTGACCTCACTCATTATGACTTCTTTTTTGTTTACACAAATGAGGAGGGACAGGAAAGGATGCCTACTTGACAACCTAGATGAAGAGAAGAAAAAAATGAGGGAGATGGTGTCAGCCATCTAAACAGATGAGATTGAAAAAATGTTTCTAAGAATGGAATCTCAGGTTTGACAAATGCATTCAGTGTAATGGAGAGTCCATTGAAAGTGATAGGTTGTTTTATTCAATTAAAAAAAACCCTTAAATACATGGCTTTGAAAAAAAATTCCTTTTCAGGGATGAGGGGGGTACGCCTTTGCTCCTGACATATCACATAGTAACCAAATGTCTAAAGTGAACAGATATGTAAAAGTCAGCAATAGGAAAGCTGAAGGGAAAGAATTCTAGGATTCCCTTAAGGGGGAATGAGCCTGCTGAACTTAGTTCTGATCATCAATCAATCAATCAATCAATCAATTATTGAAAGCATTGGTCCTTAAATATACCATGCTACAACCATAATAAGGCTCCCACTATGGGTGGATTATGTAGAGTTAGACAAGCCATTCTTAAGAGAAGGACAAGAAAATTCTTCTTAATGGGTGTGTGGGCATTTTGCTTAACATGTGCCGTCAAACTATTTTGCTGAGAATGCATCAGACATGATATTTTTTGGAACTCTTGAGGCACTGTTTTCTTTATTCTTGGCTTCCATCCATGGATGGGATGTGTTAATTGACCCTACTGTAGTGTCAGTGAAAAGTCTTTCAAAAACAGGCTTGAGTGCTCATCATGTGGCATGAAAGTTAGCTGGAAAAAAATGGATAAGTTTGTAACGGCAATTGACACTCTTAGTGATCCAATGAAAATGTCAACACTAAAAGGGGCAGCGTCAAGCCTTTTGCCTGCTGTAACTTCACTTCTCTATACTGCTTGGGCTTCTGGCATGATGACTTCAGGAAGTGAATCTCACAGAGCAGTGCCTGCAGATGGAAGGGTTTGACTCTTGACAAGCTAGTGACAAAGCGAGACATGCTAAGAGGTTTTCAGGCAGAGGAGTGCAGTCACTGGGTGGAATGTGCAACTGAGCAAAGACTTGTAAAACCAGAAAAAAATAGGAATGTCCATAGAGAGAAGAGCCAGCTTGCCAAGAAGAGAATGGCAGTGGATGAGGAGCTGGTAAGCCCAGCTAAACTCTCTCGGCAAGAAGACATGAGGGCAAGATGCTTGTGTGCATTGATTCCTTTCATTCTGGATTGCACATCAGACTAAACATGATAAAGGAAACAAGAGCTGAGTTCCAGAGTGTTCAAATGAAGAGTCCTGAAAACTCCCCCAGAGGAAGAAGGAAAGGTTTCCATTCTAACACTTACCATTTTCTATAATTCTATGTCTGAGAGCAAGCTGTCAATAGAAGTACCACGGCTGAGAAGGCACTTGAAGGCAATGGAGATTGATACGGTAAACGCTTCATATGGGAGTATTAGATGGCATTAGACATTTTGAAATACATAGCTGATAGGCTCTTCATAGATTCTCTCTCATCTCTTTCAGTAAGCCTAAAATTGTTTCTGGTGATCTGTGTATACCATCTATGGCTTTGGGCAAACTTTTCAAAAGTGAAAACAATAGGGAATAACTTTATATTGTTCATGGGACAATCTGGGTACTCTGGGTTAGTTGTATTGGCAATTGAATTTGAGTTAGTGAAAGGCATTAATTCTGATGAAATTATTAGCTTTCAAGGCCAAGAAAGGAAACTCCTGGTTCAGTGGGAATGTTTCCCAAGTTCTGAATGCTTATGTATTTGTTCTTACATGCTTCCAAGTATAATATCATTTACAAGTGCCTATTCATATGCAGTTATCTATGATTTCTACATTATTTGAACTGTTATTCATTATATAAACCTATGTCATTAATGCCTCCAATGTAATGGTGAAGTTTAATATTAGAATGAATATAATTTTGAAGTAGTTCCTAAATGCTTATACTTAGACTTCTATTCTCAACAAAATCCAATTGAGCCACATTAACTATGAAATATAAATACAGTGCATGTGATATTATAATTTAAAGGTATCATTTTACTTTTTTATTTTTTATCAGCTTACTTTTACAAGTAGCCATGTCACTACAATTGCAAGCACATTCAATGATATGAGGAGATTACAATTTATGTGTGATGCTAGTACAAAAACACCAATAGGGATTCCATGTAGTCTTGCACAAGAGTAGGCCCAAAGGCGAGTGAGGAATGACACCATGATTACTGCATTAGGTGACATCAACAGGAATGATGCCACAGGGTATAACTTGAGGAAAAAGAGCAGAGGAGGTAGACTGAATGAATTGTCTAGAATCTGGAGGGGCAGCTCTTCAGAAGCATGAGTGCCAAATAAGGGGGAAAGGCCATGCTATAGATGCTGTCAGTCATGACAAATGGTCTCTGTCACAGAGACTAAAGGACTTGGCAATCATCCACTCATTTTTTCTCTGAGGTCACAGGAAGCATGTTCATATGATTCCTGAACACATGTACTCACTTGTTCAGAAGACATTCATTTTACAGTTGTAATGAGTTGTGTTTAAGTAGTAAAAACTTTAGAATATATAGAGGAAAGAATGTCAAGTGTAGACAAAATAAAACCTGTGTTTTTCAATGTTTGACTGAGAGTCCTGGCCTATGGCTTTTGAAGAAGACCACAAATAAAATTGAAACTGGAGTCAACAAAAACTAGACTTTTAGCAGTGTGTTAATACAAAGTACATCAAAATTAGTTTAATATTTGCAATACTCCATTGTAGGTCATAATCAGAAAAAAATTTAATATGATATGATAATACTTTTCATTAAAACCATTAAAATGTTCCTGGTTTTTTGAATCTATTGCTATCTGGCACTGATTTTATTTTTCTTGAAGGGAGCAGAAAGTTTGTTTTTCAATTGGTCACCTATTATGTTCCTGGTTAAGTAACTTAGCCATCTGTAAGATGAGCAGGAAGCAAAAAACATATTTTCTGTCTTCAGAACCTGATTCTTTCACCATTATATTGATAAAGAGTTTCACAAATTAGAAATCCATTTATATATTATCATTATTATAGTCATCATTGCAACTCACTTTTGAAGACTTACTAGGTATAAGTCATGGTCATCATGAAGTTGCATCATTGTTTCAGGAAGTCCATAACAGCAGTTATTTTGCTCAATTTCAGATGAAAGTGAAAAAGCCTGTGATCCAGAAAGGGATTTTTAAACATCCAAGGGAACAAACACGACCAGCACTAGAGCAAATTGCATCCCTTTCTCTAGCCTATTCTGGGTTCTAGGAAATTACTTAACTCTTTAGTCTGTTAAAATAAATGATGGAATGGATGCATGCTCACTCGAGAACCTTTTGAACATCGGAGCCTAAAGTAAGTCTCATCTTGCTTAGAGAAAGATGCTATGAGCGTGAAACAGGTTTTGGAAATAAATTACCACTGATTGTGGCTGTTGGCCATTGGCCTCCTAAGCTTATGCAGAACATTCTACTGCAAGCACCCATTTGATTCCAAGCAAAGGAGCACTCATTTATTTATAAAGACAACTGACATCATCAAGCACATTTAAGCCATAATCCTCTTGAGGTCAGACTCTGATGGCTCCTCACCACACAAACAGTGGGTGCTCAAATTATTCATTCATTTCTCTGTATATTCAACAACTGCCAAAACATCTCTCAGCCCTTTAATAAATATTGCTTGCTTGCTTTGTATCTGGGTGACTGTGTGTGTGTGTGTGTCTGTTAGGAATTTAATGTTAAATAACACAAACTTATCAAAAGGGAAAAAGAAAAGCAACATAAAAAGGCCTGAGGTGGAAATAAGCACGGTGTGTAACAAATCAAACTGACACGAGCTGTATGTAGAAGTAGGGAGACAAAGCAGGTGGTGATTAATTACAAAATAAATAAATAACCACCTTTGGTTGTCTTCAACTGTAGCAAGACAGATGGGAGACTCGGGGATAGTGTTCAGATCTAAAATCGGTGTGATTGGCTAATGACATGTGGCGAAGGTAAAACCTAGGTGAAAAAGGGTCGGCAGAAGGTACTGTTCCTGACTTATAAGAAGAGCAGGCTTCACGTGTAAAGGAGATAGCGGCAACAATTAAAACTAGATTTACTGCTGTTGAATTGATGCTGACTCACGGAGATATGACAGGGCAGGGGAGACCAAGCTCCTTGATTTTCAAAGCTGTCGTCTTTATGGAAACAGACTGCCACGCTTCTCTCCTCTGGAGCAGCTGGCAGGTGAGCACTTAACTAATGAGTCACCAAGGCACTTTATAAAGGACATAGGAGGGTTTCAGAATATGGGGTATCCATTTTTCTCTTTGTTAAATGTGAGATGCCTGCTGGCATGAAAATACCCTGGGAGTCATTGGACTAGGAATCTGGAACTGGAACTTAGTCATGAAGTCAAGAATGATTGTGCTATAGCGGACGACACAGATACAAATCAGCACAGTCTCTTTTTCAAGCAGCTCTCCTTCTAAACTGTGCTGTTGTAAATGATCTCGGTTGCTGGGCATGGAGCTGGACTCTTTGTTCCTTCTTCACTCATCTGGTATATCCCCGAGGACAAAGATCCCATTTTATTCATCTCTGCAATACCATTTTAAAATAGCCAAAGAGCATAAGATTAGGATGAACATTATCAGCCCAAACAGAAAGCTGCTAGACAAAAACATGTCAATAAAAACATAAATGAAAAGGAAACAGCATGCCATGGTTTGTGCTTTCCAGGACACAGTAGCATGCATTGTAAAAATGAGAAATCAAGAAGGCATATATGCTAAATGCCAAATATATATAAGATGAAAAGGCTCAGTGGAAATGAGCAGAGAAGGGTATGAAATTTAAGGTGGTCAGAGAAGGCTTCATAGATGTAGTGATCCAGTTAAAAGTACTGATCCACTGAAATGGTGCAATTTAAAGGATTGATATAGTGGGATACCATATACATGAACATAGCCCTTCAAAAGCAAACAGTCTAGGATATCAGTTTGAAAACTATGACAGGACCTGGGTGAGCAGGAATTTAAATATTGAATAAATACTTGGGATTTTTCATGCACTCCATAAGTTAAAGGTTCTCTCCAGTATTTGTACATCTGGAGCATGACATTGTTGTTATTTCCTATTTAATCATCTCCAATCTATGACACATTTCTGTCCAAGAATATAGCATGCTGCACGTTTCTGCACTATCCTCATTATCATGGTTCTGCTTGAGTCTAATATTGCAGTACTGATGCATTTTTGCATGCTCTCCAACTTGGAGGGAATGATCTAGACAATATTCTGTTGTGATATATATGGTCTGGATTTAGGTTCCACCAAATCTCTCTATATATATCCATTGAAAGAAAAATCCTCACTGTGTGAAGTAGTGGAATATGGATGAAAGCAACAGGACTTTGGAAGATCTCACTCATACCTGAAGAGTTCCTCTATTACCAGAGGATCCAGAAATCCAACCATCTTACACTCATTAGTTCAAAGTTTAAACCAGGGGTCCTCAAACCATGGCCCACAAGTCACATGCGGCCCACTAAGGACATTTATTCAGCCTGCCTGGTGTCTGTGCTGCACTGATTGTCCTGCTTAGGAGCCTACTCACCCTGGGCCCTCAATGAATTTGTTCATAGTTTTTTTGTTTTAACTATAGTCTGTCCCTCCAATGCTCTGAGGGACAGTGAACTGGGACCCTGTTTAAAACCTTGAGGACCCCTGGAACTCGGATGGTTCAATTGTATTTCAGGCAAAGTCCCTATTCTAAAGCATTTTAATTCTAATGTTTTAGCTCTGTCCCAACAAGGTCAACTGCCCTCCAGTAATTTCTTCTCATGATGACACTATTGGGCAGAAAATATCAACTGCATAGTATTTTGTAGACTGTAGAATGCCTCATCTTTCGCTCAGTGGGTTCACATTACTGAAACTTTGATTAGTAGCCCACAACTTAGCCCACTGCACTGTTAGGGACCTTTTAAAATGTGTCGGGGGATTAAATGATGATTATGTAATAGCCATCATGCTATGTGTAAAGTGTCCAAAAAGTTGAAAGAAAAAGATGAGATAACAAAATGAACTTTCCCACTCTGCTTTGTCTTGAGTTGAACTTGTACTTCTTACACAAAAGTTTTATCCATTTTACCTGAAAGCCAAAGATGTTGCCTCCTTTTAAAAATCACCCTATGGCTATTCAAATAATATCGCTATTATAGTTTAATAAGAGGAGTTTTCTTTTGTTATTGAGGCATTTGGAGGAAAGTTGAGAAATAATGAATGTAATACTTTCAGCAACAGAAACAAGCCCAAGTATCCACTAACAGTGGCCAGCGATATTAGAATGCTGGACGTCCTTCCCTTTCCCTTGACCATAATTTCTTTTGTCCATTTTCTTGTCAGTACCTGCCATTAGTTTATATATCTCCCTAGTCTCTCTCCAACATCAATGTTGAATATTGACAAAGGGAACTTACTGGCTGTTATCTTCACCTCCAGAGTATCAGAGCAAAAGTAAATACTATCTTCAAAATGAAACTGGAAAAAGATAATGAATTGTGTGTTAGTCACTGCTTGCCCTGAAATGTCATCTATTGCCCATGTCCCACAGCTGCTGTACTATTAATCAAGCTCTTCCAGGTCCTCTTGAGGTCAAAATGTCAAGTTGATGAATGGAGAGATTATTCAGACAGGATAAAGACTTGGGGATCTGTGGAGCCTGTGAGAGAGTTCCTTCTAGTAATAATATTGAACTAGAAGCCAATTGTAGATACATATTTTCTTGGCTGTTAACAGGCTCATGAAAGAGTTTGGCTGCTCTATGTTACTTGAAAGGCATTCTGATGGAACAGTAGCTAAAGTGGTTGACCGCTAACTAAAAAGTTAGGGTTCAAACCCATCAACAATTTAATCGAAGAAACATATGTTGAAATAATCTCAGTGGTAGAAAGTTTTGCTTTTTTGGTTAGTTTGCTTTCTGTGGTACTTTATAGGAGTCCTTGGGTGGTGCAAATTGACTGCCAGCTGATAGATTGGCAACTTGAACTCACTCTGGGTGGAGAAACAGTGATCTGCTTCTACAGACTTGTCATATTTGGAAAGGAGTTGGTGACAGTGTTTGTTTATTTGTGTATTATTGTGGTGGGTGTCTATGTATCCTGTGACGACTAGAAATTACATGAGGCCAGGTGGCTTGTTCTTTGTGTTTATACCTAACAACAGATATAAAAGTGAGCATTTATTATTCAATGAGAGTGCTATTATTGGTTGAAGGAAGGAATGAAAGCTAACTCAAACAATCACTAGGGTGAACATGGTACCAAATTTGTGCCCACAGAGCATTGAGTCTCGTGTGGAGGAGAGTCATTCTGAGGCTATTCTGATGCTTCCATAGAATTCATCTTTCCATTTATGGATTTCCTTTGCTGTTCTACAATCTTTGTGCAATGATGCGTATCCCCTTGGAGAGTCCAACTTTTAAATTTCTCCTCTCTACTTAAACATTATGTGCTTGTGTTTTCAGACAGACTAGCCCCTTTCCTTTCAAGTTCAATTGAGAATCAAAGAAAATACTAAACATGATGTGACATAGCACATAACATAGAGAGGCTGGAGGCCATCTGATTGCCTTAGCTGGGTTACCTGGATAGCAGGACTCTAGCGTTCTTGTCAGCATGATGCAGGAGATGCTCCAATTCATCCACAAGGGTGGTCTCTTTAGAGGCCAGCAGCAAGTTGAGTTGCCAACTTCATCCAGCAGCAATGAGAATTAATGAGGGTACATGAGGCAGAGCATAGTCATTAATCTGTCTTCACCTCCCATCTGGTATCAGCCAGGACTAATAGGAAGTTGAGCATCTGTCCTCCACCTATACTAAGAAGACTGACAAGGTGGCGATATTCAGGACTACCAATCCTTTCACTTCCCCACCACCCTTGAATCAATGGTGTCACCCTCTCACCCAGTAGGAATCTGAATTAAGCAAGTAATCAGAAATGACACTAATTAGCATGTTTTTTTTCCCTCCCTGTTGGGAAGCGTAAAGAGCCTTTGAGGAATTGTTGCATAAATGTTAAGCTGCTAACTTAAGGTTGCTAGTGGAATCCCCCAGTCACTCTGAGAAAGAAAAACACAACTTTCTGACCCAATAACTATGTACAGCTTTAAAAACCCTATTTAAAATTGGTATGAGTTGGAGTACATCCAATGGAACTGGATTAGTTGGAATTTATTTTCTGATCGCTCTAATGAGCTTGAGAAAGATCAGGGTATTGTGTCATACCACGTTTGCTGGGAAGATGAATATTTGGTCAAAGAGAGAACTGAAACGTTCATCCTTCATCAATGAGGTGGCATAAGTAAATACTTTGGCCAAAGTGGTGTCAGTAAAGTCCAGTAAGAAGATGAATACTTATCCAATTCTTATGCTACATGGAAGCCGGAAATCTGTGTATTTTTTTTAAAGAACAGGAAAAAATGGAATAAGACCCATAGTTTCATAGCATGATATCCAAAGAATCCAGAAATACTGCCTGAGCCCTGGTGGCATAGTGGTTGCGTGTGGGACAGCAACCCATAGGACTGGCTGTTCAAATCCAGCAGCAGCTCTCCAGGAGCAAGGCTGGGCCTCTTACACCCACAAGGGCAGTGATGTCACACACAAAACAAACAAACAAACAAACAAATAGAAGAATCCAGAAAGAGAACAAAATGAATGAGAATAGACAATGAAGAATCCAGAAATAGAACAAAATGAATGAGAATAGACAATAGAGAGATGCCAACATCAAAATCATTTAAAAATTAGGACTATATTACAAGTATTTGAAAAAAAGTCATCTTAATTGCTTTGACAGCAAATGAAAATTCATCTTAAACAATGAAAAAGAACAGAAGATTTTAGGTTGGTGTAAAAAGAGAATATTTTAAGAAGCTATAAAGTGTAATGTTTAAAAAAAATCATCAAACTAAAATGCGTCAAGTTTATATCAGAGGACATAATCAGTGAACATGAGAACTTACCAAAAGATTTACTGAAGTTTAACCTCTGAAAACTATATGAGAACAGTTTCAGTATCCAATAATGAAAGTTTTTATTTCTCATATCATACAAAGTCATAGAGAGAGAGGAGACAAGATATATGTAGAATCATTGAAAGAAAAATGTTAATAAATTTCCAAACTCTACCAAAAGGCTTAAACCTACAGATTAAAAAGTATAGTCATCCCTAAATAGTATAAACTAAGAAATTCCAGTCAAGATACATCATAACTATACTTCCAAAAATAACATAAAAATGTAACCAGAGATAAATAACATATTGGATATAGAAGATTGCAATGAATCATAATAGATTTCTCATCTGAAGCCAGAGAGGTCAAAGATAATCGGCATAAGACACTTGCATTACTGCCTGCAAAAATTGAAAATGGATTTTTATATCCGATAAAAATGCTCTTAAAGAATAAAGGGAAACAAGACATCATTATGTGAATGAAATTTAGGATATTAGTTGTTAGCAAACTCATCCTTAATGAAAAACTAAAGGAAGTCCTCTACACAGAAACAAAATAATAACAGATAACTTGGAACATCAGAAATCTCTAAGCATGAAACTGAGATTAAAATAATACACAATTCTACTTTTTAGAGATGTTTATTCTTATATGATAATTGAAGAAAAATTGAGACCTAATTGAAAGTATATTTCTATCTATACTTCATTAGGAAGTGGTTATGATAAGAAAATGTTTGCAGGGTAAATTTAGAACAACCAGAACTAAAAGTAGTATACAAAATGATATACCAATAAACACTATTAATAATTTGAGAAAGAATTCTCAAAATGTCAAATAATCTATCAGTAGTTAAGAAATGGTAATTATTTTAAGACATATAAAGGAGAATATCACGATTGTCCCTGCTGCAATTAAAAGAACAATGAGTGACTAATACAAACAATTTTACACATGTTAATAAATTAATTGTAATGAATCAATTCCTTGAAAACTAATTTGTTAGACTGGATTTTCTAGAGACATGAAATCAGTGAAAATTACTCACATTGTTGTAGAAAAACTTAAGTACAGTTGGTTCAATTCCTTAGGTCAGTTGTTAAATCAGAAACCTTCCCTGACTTGCATCGCTCCTCGAGATTATGAACCAAGAAGCAGAAAGATGAATCAGGAAGCAGGAAAATCAGAGACTGGTAAAGGCAGAGGCAGATGAATTCAAGATCAGCCAATCAGGTCCAGAAATTTTCCTGACTCCAGTAGCTGCCAAGACTGATGAACAAGGAAGCAGGAAGATCACAGGCTCGTGGTTACCAAGAAAGTTGGGCTCCTGGTTGCAGAGTCAAATGCATCGTTGGGCAGCATCCAATGATGAACTGTCATCATTGACAGTTCCCAGAGTCAATATGATGGTTTGATTAGTCAGATAAGGGATCAGGACCAGGCCAGCAAAAAAGAAGGAAGAAGCCCTTCCACACAGTCTGCTTAAATAGGAGGAGGCCACACCACTAAAGAAACTTCCTCTCACTTGGACCAAGACATTAAGATGACTAGGAAGGTAGCACTCCATTCTAATTTTCCCACAACGGCTTGTGGGAGTTTACTATAGTATGTTAGATAATTTCATGGGAGAATCCTGGTCCAGCCTAACTGTCAAAAAATCTACCCACACAAGCACATAGATCAAAAACTCTACCAAAATGATTGATAATATGAACAATGCTCTATATATTACATAATTTTATATTATGATTAAAAATTTCTTGGAAAAGAAATCCTTAGGTCTAAATTATTTCATTGAAGAATAATAACAAGGTTTAAAAAATTGACACCGATTTTACACATTATCTTCCTAAAATAGATGAAAACATTTTTCTGTTTATCTCATAAGACCAATACGGCCAGGTGTGAAAATAATATGAAGACATTACAAAAAAGAAAGGAACAATAAACCCCAAATCTTTCTTGAACTTGGACACAAAAATCCTCAAGAAAGTATATCAAACATATTCTACAATGCATGTAATAGAGTTTTGATGACAAAATAGGTTTGTTGTAGGTATTCAATGCTAGTTTGACATTCAGTATAAGTTAGTGTAATCCAAAAATTAAAGATGAGAGAAGAAAAATCACAATTGATGTATTTGCAAAGTTTGGCAGTCATTCATGATAAAAATGCAGCAAACTATCAACATACAGAAGTCTTTTGAAATTGATAGAGAGCTACAAAACACACAGCTAGCATAATTAAACAGAAAGATGAACACTTTTTTTTCTAGTACTGGGAGTGTGGTCTGCTCTCGCCATTCTATTGAAAAAAGAACAAAATTCTGCTCTCTGAAATAAAGCAAGAAAAAAGTAATAAAACCCACATATATGAAAAGGAAAAAAGTCACTATTTTGAGATGATGCTATTATATGTAAAAAATATTAAAGAGTTTACCAAAACCAGGCAAAGACACCATGTAAAATAAACTCAAAATTATAAATTGTATTTCTATAGCCTAACAGTCAACATGTGGAAAAATCTAATACTATTTACTATCCCTCCAACCACAATAAAATGGAACATCTAATTATATGCTTAAAAGATATTTTCATTCTAATGATAAGAATGAATATTGAAAGAATATTCAAGATGATTTAAAGATAAGTAAAATAGATCTTTTGAGAAGACGCTAATAATGCTTTATTTTTCTCAAAGAATATGAAATTCGTATGGGGGAGCCTATTCATTGTATTCAGGGAATTAGGCTTGAAAAAAAAACAAACAGTAGAAGAGGGAAAATGGATGATTAAGGTATTTTTTCCTTTAAAATCAATTAAATTAAACTAAGAGAAATAGGAAAAAAAAAGATATAGTGCATCTGTTGGTAGGATAAAATTTGCAAAATAGAATCAAAAATTACAAAATGTAAATGATGAAATTTGATGATCAAATAATTAATAAAAACAAAGAAACACTGTGTTTACATCAGTAGATAAGAATACTACCTAATACTACCTAATAAATATGCTAATTTGCCACAGATTCATTGGTAGATTACATATAACATCTATAAAATTTCAATATGAAATAAAAGTTCCAGTAGACTTTATAGAAGCAGATAAGCTCACTGTAAATTTATATAGAAAAGCACAAGCACTAGCAAATGCAATCCTTAAGAATAAAAGTGGAAGACATTTTTCTACCACAGATTAAGGATTACTACATAGCTATAGAATCAAATATTGTAATTTTGTTAGCAAGATAGGCAAATGGATAACGACAAAGACAATCCAGAAATGTTGTTAGGTGTCATTGAATCAGTTCTGAATAATAGTGACCCTATTTCAACAGAACAAAATACTGCCCAAGTCTGTCTCATCCTCACAATGGTTCTCATGATTGAGTCCATCATCACAGCCAATGTGTCATTCCCTCTTGTGCAGTGTTGCTCCACTTTACCAAGCCTGATAACCTTCTCTAGGGACTGGTTTTCCCTGATAACATGTCCAAATTATGTGAGATGGAGTCTCACCATCCCTGCCTCTCATGAGTGTTCTGGTTGTACTTCTTCCAAGGCATATCCTTTGGTTTTCCTAAAACCATCTGGGACAGAGTTCTGCTTCTGTTCATTATTTTTTCAATAACAGACAATGTTTTCACACTCTCCATACAGAGATTTTTTTCAGTGACCAATTCCTCTGAAAGGAACAACCCAGTCCTTTTTCATAATCTGCTCTTGGTTTGGAAGCTCTGCTGAGACTTGTTTACTTTTGGTGACCCACCTGGTATTTGAAATACTAATGACATAGCTTCCAGCCTCAGAGAAACAAACAGTGCTACAGTATGAAAAATGGAGAGACAAATATGAGTATTTCTGTGCCAACATAGCTCCCGTAAGAACATGTGGGCAAAGTTTAGACTGTCAATCAGGTTGCAGTTTCATTGGAGGGCAACCAAGATAAATGACTTGGTGAGATTGGTCTCCCTCTTTTTCTTCCTTGAGATCAGACTGGTGTGCTGTTGCCAGAGCTAGTACTTTGCCTTGACTGGGTGTTGCATTGTCTGTGAGCTGAGCAAACCAGTGTGGATCATGTCCCCTTGCTTTGCATCTCTAGAACTTTAGACTCCCTTGGGACCTGTTTTGCTGTGCTCCCATGCCACTGGCCCTGGCTCAGCCACAAATTATCATCTTCCTGCTGTTGCCAGACCACCTTCCCTAGTTAAAGAGCTTACATTGCCAAAAAACCAAATCCAGAGTCTTATCAGAGGATAACTAAATTACAGTGGCAGCTGGATGGCAGCTGGATGGCAGATCTAGAAGTGTCTCATGTTAAAGAAAGGGCATTAATTGAAAAGAAATGGGACTGTGAAACATGTGATGGGGACATATGGGCTGATGATCCTTAAGAGGAGGCTATTGAGCGCCTAGAGTCTATCGAGTCACCCTAGTGAATAGTTAGTTCCATCCTTCCCACTTAAGGTGATTAATCCACTTTCAACAAAACAACTCACACTTGAGCAGACTAACCACACTGTGCTTGCAGAAATGTCACATGGGGCTGCATTGCTTGGGGGAGATGTCTTACAAGATATTGCTGAAAGTCCCTAGAAATCACCCCTATCATCTCTTATTTCCTCTAGAATTATAAGTAGAATTAAGGCTCAGAGATTTCCTAAACGTGTGAGACGCAGATGGTGACTCAGGAAGAACTGCACTAAATTCATAAAGACCTGCTCCAGTTTTGGAATATGTGCAAACAGAAGGCCGGGGAATATGCAGGCAATGGCTACGAAGGGTGTGAGACACTTGATACAGGGAATGCAAGAGTAGACCTGAACTTCTTAATAGGGTCCCCCTACACACAGAGTCTTCTTTGAATGTCAAAATTCAAGAGGTTAAGAGGTGATCAAATAATGGATTTTGTTGGTTCACTGAAGCATGGGCTACCAGATTGACTAGATTAGACTAACTGGAGGTACCTGAGCTGCCTTCGTACACTATAGAAGAAGGTGAACAAAGTTTAGGGAAATTGGTATGTTAGACTGGATCTATCAGAATAATCTCACAGACTCACAAAATGAGTGCCCCAAGGATATACCTTTCACCAAAACCACAAAGATCAGGTTTGTGAAGGGCCTCAGCAACCCCAAAAACTCTTGTGATTGCTATTTTATAGATACCAGGTTGGGAACTAACCTAACTGAACTACAACGCTTACCTACAAAGGGGCTGATAGGGCCCCCAAATTGGTAGGGGGTAGGTGTCAGCACTGATTTAGTGGGGGAAGGGTGAGTGTGGTTACTGTAGAGGACAGAAACCTTTCTGTAGTAATTGGAGCAACCTGTCTCATGTGTATTTGTGGTGTTAGCTATTTAGTCACAGTATCCCTAGGAGTAAAATACATAGGAAACCTATTAAATATTTATGTGATCTATATAAGCAGAAGGCAGCTAGGTCAGGTAAACCACAGTTCAATTCAAATAATCAGAATAGAGAGTCAAGAGCCCCTCAGTCAATTCTCAGACTTGAGATAGTTCACAGACCTACAATAACTTGAATTAGGAGAAGGCTGGGTTCCTTTGAAGAAAGACCCTGCTATATTACCAAAAGTTTATATTATTTGCCTTTCTTCTAGCCATCCCCAAAGGGACCTGAAGTCTTTTACAAGAGTGATTATTCACTAGGGGATATGAAATCATCAAACTTTTCATGGATTAGTGGACACTACCTTTGAACTGACACTAATTTTAGGAGATGCAAAATGTAGAAGATCCACCAGTCAGAGTGGGAGCTTATGGAGGTTAAGTGATGAAGGGAGTTTGAGTTCATCATATGTGTCTCACAGTGGATCAAGGGTGTCTCTAAACCCATCTTGATGTTTTCTCAGTTCCAGAATGCATCATTAGAATAGATATACTTAGTGCCTGGAAAAGCCCAAAATTGGATCCCTGGGATGTGGAATACTATGATAAGTAAGATCAAGTGTACACCATTAGAACTGCCATTCCCAGGAAAACAGTACACCAAAAGAAATAGCACATCCTGGAGGAATTACAGAGATCATCAAAGACTTAAAACATGCAGGGGTAGTGATTCCTACCAAATCCCTATTTAACTCATTTATTTCACCTGTGCAAAACAAACAAACAAACAAATAGATCAAGTCAAGGATAAGGTATTGCAAACCTCCTTCCTGTCCCCGACAACAACAACTAACAGGAGGCACAATGCCCAGGGCACCCCTTTTAGAGGTGCAGCAAAAGAGAGGCAGGTTCCCGAGGAGAAGGATGGGCACAATTGCTGTAACAATAGGCTCATTGGGACAATCGTGAGAATGGTGTGGTCATGCAGGACGTGGAGTGTTTTGTTCCGCTGTGCACAAGGTTGCTATGTTTCAGAACTGGCTAGATGGCACCCAACAACAATAAAACAAACTTATTCCACAACTTGACTTCATCAATGTCAACCAACTGATATTGCATTTTAGGTTTTCAAGATATTGCCTCTGAGAAGACAGGATAAAAATTGCCTAAAAACACTCATGGTAGCTATATAATCTGTTTTCAATTTGAGAGGACCATGAGTGAAGGGGTGGAGTTTAGTCTGTCGATCAGCTTGCAGCTTGATGACCTCATTTGGAGGCACAAAGGAGATAAATAGTTTGCTAGAGACAGGACAGACGCTCATTCCTTGTGAGATATTTCTGTTGAGAAGACACAGGAAGAGAGGCTGGTGAAGCCAGACCTCTGGAACTGGAGAAGCCAGAGAAGCACTCAGAACTTACAATGCCACTGCATCCATAAACTTCCCACCCACTGGCCTGTATTTTTTCTCCATTCAACATCATTGCATCTGTTTCGTGAGTCTGAGGAAGACTTGATAGACTGATATCAGACATGTGGGCAAATATTGGACTTAGGGACTTCGGATGGACTGAACTGGATGCCTCAATATTACACTGCTCCTGTATTAAAAGCTCTTTCTTATATGCATATGATTGTCTATGGATTTGTGTCTCTAGTGTACACAGACTTACAGACACTCTGAATTGGTTTCAAACTTGTATCTCACTATAAAAGAGCTAAACTTTTAAAAATAATTCAACCACTTTGAATATCATCAAAAGTCTTAAAGATGTAAAACAAACAGTCATCCAAAGGAGGTGTCACCTATGTCCACATGGAAGAAGTATACCAGCCTTTGGGATCCAAGGATTTCAAACGATAAAATGCAAATCTGAAGAATATGGTATCAAAACTTAAGTTCTGAATACCTGTTTTATAGAAGGCTATGATAACAGTGGATCCATTTTCTGGATCCACACATGGACTGAGTCCCCAGTGAATTTCCCCTAAAGAGAACACTATATAGTCAATTAGAGTGGATGTAGTGAGGTTAAGATCTAGCACCTTATAATGTGCTTTCCCTTTTGACTCATTTTAATGTTGCTTCAGTTTTAATGTATTCTTTCTTTTCTATTGTGGGTTTTCTCTGTTTCATTTTGTCATTTTGTTGTTGTTGTTGTTGTTGTTTGCTACCTGTTTGTGTTTTATATGATTTTCTGTATATGTAATCCAGAATAGATAGATCTATAGTGACAGTAATTGGATTGATAATTGACTATGGGGCATGGCAGAGAAGGGTGAGGGGAACTGGAGAGTTACAATACAAGTACAAGAACATGTTTTGAAATTGCTTGTGGTGAAGACTTCACAACTTGTCTTAATATGATGGAATGATTAACTCATTTTCAAAAAATTCACTGCATGTTTAAAGAAATGGAGAACATACCATAGCTAGTTATGATGAATTCCCAGTTGCATTCAGGAAAGCCACACCTACACCATCAATGCATGCTCAACACAATTTACAGCACAGTGTAGGGTTGCCCCTGTGAGTTTCCGAGACTGTCCTTTTTTTTTTTAAGTCATTTTATTGGGGGCTCATACATAGTTTTACACAATACATAAATAAGCATACTATGTCAAGCACCCTCACATGTCCACTTCTATTATCATTCTCCAATTGTCCGCCTTTTCCCTTTAGCCCCTAGTATTGGCTTTTCCATCTCTTCCCCTCTTCCCCTGCCCTCTCCTCCCCACCAACCCTCAATACTTTATACATTGTTATTGTTCTGTCATATATTACACTGCCAGACCTCTCTCCCAGCTCACTCCCCTGATGCCCATACTTCAAATAGGAGCTTATGTGTATATCCTTGCCATTGGTTCCGTCTCTCTACCCCCATCATCTCTTTACCCTTCCAGCCTCTCCAATCTAACCATTGGCCCGAAGGGGCCCATCCATCTTGGTTTCCCCATATCTCCAGCTCCCCTCTATACTAGTGTCCCTTCGTCAGTCCATTTGGATTTGTAAGGTAGAGTTAGGACCATCATGGTTGGGGGTGGGGGTTGGGGGTGGGGAGGAAGGCTTCAGGAACTAGAGGGAACTTGTATGCATCATAACTGCCTGGCTGTACCTTGACTGGTCTGTCTCCTCCCCATGGCTCCCTTGTAAAGGGGTAACCAATTACCCACCAGTGGGCCTTAGATCCCCACCCTGCTCTCCCCCTCCTTTGTAATGATGTGATTCTTATTCTTTGGTGCTCAATATCTGCTCCCTTCGGTCCCGCTTGATCACACAAGCTGGTGTGCTTCTTCCATGTGGGTTTTGCTGTTTCTGCGCTGTATGGTGTCTCGGTTATCTTTAAGTCTTTGAGACTCCAGGCATTCAATCATTTGGTAGCTGGGCACCATCATTTCTTCTACTCTGTTTGCCTCTGTATCCATTTGTCTTCAGTGATATCGGGAGTCAATTGGTCCATTGTTTTTGATTTTTGTTCTTTGATACCTGATTGTTTCAGAGCCTCATTATCGCACAGGCAAATTTTCTTTTATGGTGGGTTTTGTTGCTTCTGAGCTAGATGGCTACTTGTTTATGCTCAAGCCTTAAAGACCACGGATGCTATATCTTTTGATATCTGGGCACCATCTGCTTTCTTCACCACCCTTGCTCATGCTCCTACATGTCCTCAATGGGTACCTTGAGGATGTGTGCACACAGTGATATATGTTTATTTTGTCATCCCGTTCCCCCCCCCCCATTTGATGTCTATTGCCTATACCATTCACCACTTTCACCACCATGTGACCACGCTGGCTGTTGTGCTTCTTCTGTGTGACTGTGATTTCTTCTCAGGTAAATGGTCT
>PVJH01035573.1:0-19481 GCA_004026705.1 Nesogale talazaci
TGGCTCCTTCAGCTCCCAGGACTCTGGATGCATCAGCATAGCTCTATCCTCTTGATCATCAATACTGTCTTGCAGGGAGTGTGCATGTGCCCCACGTCCAGTGAGTTATCTCAGTCCCTCCAAATTGGTCATCAAGCTGAAACCTGATTGACAGGCTAAACTTCACCCTTTCACTCCTAAGTCTCAAATTGACAGCAGATTTTGTAACTACCACAATGGTGCATCTAGTTATTATTTGTCTAATATAATTTTATTCATCCAGTAGAAAAAGTGGCCACAGAAATCACTTACCTCCTTTCTATATGGAAAAGAGATCCAGTTTCAAAAGCCAGAAATCCAAACCAGATTGAGATATTTTACTTTTATCAATCACTATGCTTCAGATGAGGTCCAGTGACGATTCAGTGTATGTCAATACGGGAAACCCATGTTGAAATGTCAGAAAATTGCAGCTCCAATTCAAAACACACATTGGTGGTATATTGGCTCTCTATTGTTCTGTATGATATCCCTATGAAGCTAGTGGATAAAAGAAATGAAATCCATTATTTCTGTAGATCAGATGCTCAGGCACAGTGTAATTTTACATTTCTGTGAGGATCTTACAAGACTACTAGCAAACAAGATAACATTCTTATTTGGGTCTCATGATTAATTTTTGGTTTCATATTGGCATTTCACAAGTATCCAATTCCTCGTGGTTATGGGGGAAAACACAGGAACAAACCTAAATCACTGTTATCAGTCTATTCTGACTTAAAAGCACCTTAAAAAAACTTCCTCTATCAGTTTTGATTCTGTATATGAGAGTAGAAAGTCACATCTCTCTACCTTGGAGTGACTGTTGGTCTAACCCACTGTTCTAGGAATGGGTTCAATTTAACTTTGGGCTGTCATAAGGGATTTATTCTCAGGACCTAGAAGCTCCTCAACTCACCTACTCCATAGAAGCTTTACTTAGGGTTACTTGCTTTCTTCCAGATCAGCATGGGAAGCAGGTAAAAAATGCTTCACTTTCTTAAAAATGTATTAGGTAAAACTAGGCCCATTCAGAATAATCTCTTGCTTTGAATAACTAAAATTCAAATGACTAGGGACTTTAGTCACATCTAAAGAAATAGCTTTCTACACAGAATATGTATACCAAACAATGGAAATCTGAGACATCGCCTTAGGATTCTGCCTCTTTCTGTGAACCTATGAAACCAAGGATACAAGTTTTCTTCCACCAACATTTCTTTCTGATCATAGTATGAGAGAACAAAACAAAGCCCACAACAAACCTCATTGCTATCAAGTTGATTCTCTATAGACCCAGAGTAAAACTGTCCCTGTGGATTTCCATAAGTCTAACTCTTGCTAGAAGCTGAAAGCTTTCTCTTTCTCCCAAGAATCTCCACTGAAATCTATTCCTAGTAGGTGACTTTGTTACCATTTGAAACTCTCCTGGCATTGTTTCTAAGTCCACCAAAACACACAAGAGAACAAATACAGTTGGCTTTCCTGGTTTCTCCAATATTTCTTTCAGCTATCCTTTTCACATATTTCACTTTTTACTTTATAAGTGACAAGAAGAAATTTAATAGAAAAACAAATTGCAACTTAAAATTGTGTTCTGAAATTTTATTTTCAAATACAATAGTTTACAAATTCTACTTTCAATATAAGGGCAGAATGCCCTATTGCTCGATATTCTGCAACTAGATGACAAAAACACTCCTTCCCCTAGGATCTAATAACATATTATTGACCTAATTTTGAGCTTTCACCAAGTCAAACTAAAACATGATCAAGATGGGGTGTAATGAAATGAATTACTTATGGTTCACATATCAATGCTCTGTAATTCCCCCCAAATGCTTCGGTGGGACCATGCAAATAGTGTGTTTAAAAACTTAATAGAATGGGTTGGTGAGTTTGGGTTGTCATTCACCAGTATCCCCTGTAGGGGGGATCATCTTAGAATCAGGAACAGGGAAAATCCTGGAACCACTGAGAAAGGATAGTTACTGTGATAGGTAGGCTTGTTATGCCAACATGGCCAATGAACACATGAGAACTTTATTGAAGGGTGGGGAGATAAATGGCTTAAGGAACCTCATCCATCTCTCTCTCTCTCTCTCTCTCTCTCTCTCTCTCTCTCTCTCTCTCTATCTATCTATCTATCTATCTTTCTCCCTCCCTCTCTTGCTTTCGCTCTCGCTATTGGATCTTTGAAGCTGGGTACCTTGCATGGGATCTTTGAAGCTGGGTACCCAGTGTGAAGCTGGGTACCTTGCATGTTCTGTGCCTCCATTTTCAAGCTACATTACCCGTGGGACACCTAATCTGTGGATGGTGTCACTGTAAGTTCAGGTTCCCTCAAGACCTACTTCACCACGCTACTGGAATATACATCTTTTGGCTGGGGATTGTCAGACCCTGTCGTCTGACTGACAGTTGGTGACCGTTTCTGTTTGCTGCCTGTAGCCATATAGCCTGAGTTTCTCTACAGGAGACTACCTGGCGACCCTCAAGACTTTAAGGATTGCCAGTGCATTAGCTGTCTCATGGAAGTCAGTTGCACTGAGCCTTTCGTCCTGCTTTTTAAACTTATTATCTATTTATTTCTTAGGTTAGATATCTATCTATATAAGTATATATAAAATGATTAGTGTCCTGGTGTGTTTCTCTAGAGAACCCTGTCTAACGCAATCACCAAGGGAAGAAGGAAGCGATTCCTATCTGAATTAACAGAGGCACCAGAGGCTGCAGACTGTGACAACAGATGATGAGATTATATGAGACAGAGGCCACAGGATCATGTGATTCAGAAGCTGAAGACTAAAAAGACATGTGGCTGCTGGCTGAGAAGAGGCACTACTGTACTCAAAAAAAATTATAATTTTAATGTTTTCTGATCCTGCCTAATGGGAACCTGTCAACCTCCCTAATAAGCCCTCATTCTTGTCTGAGCTCTCTGTGGTCCTTGCAATGGTTTATCAAAAAGGCAAAGAATTAGAGTGCTGTGGGAGGAACAATTTTTGTGGTTGTCAGGTGCCATCCAATTGTTCCAAACCAATGGAATGCTATGTACAATAGATTGGAATGATGCCGAGTCCTGCACCATCGTCACATTATTCTTATGTCTGTGTTGATCAACAAACACTGTGTTGATGCGTCTTCTTGAAGACCATGCACTTTTTCGCTGACACTCTACCAAGCATGATGTTCTTCTCCAGAGACGTCTTTTCCTGATGACAAGTCAGAAACCTATAAGACAAAGTCTCCTTGTCATTGTCTCTAAGGTGCAGTCTGGTTCTACTGCTTCCTAGACAGATTTGTTTGTACTTTTGGCAGCAAACCATACTTTAATTTTTCTTCACCAGACCCATAATTGAAATGCATCAATTCTTCTTTGGCTTTTCTTTTGCAATGTCTAATTTTCACATGCAGGTCATGTAATTAGGAGGAACAGTTAGAATGGGGTAAAAAGCCATGGAGAATGGAATGGCATGTATGAAATCTGCCTGGTAGAAGTCATGTAGAGTTACATTCTCTTTTGTAACTTGTGTCAGGAGACGAGGCCTGATAGAGCTCCCACAACATTTCCTCACAAGGTTTGTTGATCATATGCTATTTCTATAACAAATAGCAAAAATGGACTGCTGTACTATAATAAGCAGTTACTTATTCTCACAGTTTAAAATGCTAGAAGTCTGAAGAAAAAGTCAAAGTAGAATAAAGAAGCCGTCCTGTCTCTCTCGCACCAGGGAGACAGCCTTGCTTCCTCTCAACTTCACTGGCCATGGCGTTCTTCAGAAACTGCTTTATGTCTTGACATATATTTTTCTGGCATGTAGGAGGCTCTCAGAGCGGACTTCCTGAGTACAAAGGCACACTTTTGTTCTGGCTGTTTTCTTCCTTCCTTCCTTCCTTCTTTCCTTCCTTCCTTCCTTCCTCCTTTCTTTCCTTCCTCCTTTCTTTCTTTCCTTCTTTCCTTATTTGTCCTGTGGTAGTAAACCTCTCTGTTCTCTGTTTTGTGGGCTAATCTTTTTTTTTTATATCTCAAAAGAGAATAACTCAAAGTACAGCATAATCCCATTGATTGCATGCTGCTTACTTATTAGCATAATTGGCACTAGTCTTGAGTGGTTGATATCATAAATATTAGAATTTATAACACATAGAATAATTTCAACAGATCTCAGAATGGAAGATAATCACACAATGTTGAGAATCATGAACTAACCAAATTGACATTTATGTGGTGGCCCACAATTGAATTAATAGCACAAAGGCTAGTGAGAATTTCTTTTTTATGATCTTCAAAACACTTCCAATCTTCACTTGTTGCTTGGCTTCAGCATTGCTCTGAACTTTGAGAATAAAGTTACACACTTCCAGGTGTAAAAGTTGTGCTAATATCCTATTCATCCCACTGAAAATTATGAATAAAATTAGCAACATAAAGCAATTTAGGTCACAATCTGAAGATCTCAAGTTCCAGATAGCATAATTGAACTGACATCTCAGGATATCATAAAACTGAAATAAGAAAGTATCAGTTGTCCCACTGTTTTGATCTAAGATTCAGAGATTAATACAATTTTATTCATGTTTTTATATAATTCAGTTTCTTGTTTTTGTTGCTCTAATGATGTTTTCTTATTGTTTACTAGCTGAGATCATTCCTCTTCTGCAGTATATAAAATGAATGTTTTCTTTCTTTTAAGATAGGAGAACATTATAAAAATTATTCATGCTTAAAAAATATAAAACCCCAAACTAAAAAATTAGTACAAAAACAAATTCAATTTTTTTCCGACAACTTAAATTATGTAGGTGACAATCTCATCATACTCACTGATTTCATTCATACTGAGGGTAGAGATCTTACAAAAGGACTATAAATTGGGATTAAAATCTTAGTTATTTTAGCCATCTTCTTTCCAAAGGTATCATTGGTGAACCATCAGGAACAAATATGCACTCAAGCTCTCATCTGTGGGAATTAATGTTTCCTTAAATATAGGGTTTGCTGTCCAATGAATATTATAACTATTGACTCCACTATACCTCAGTTATTTTCAAATAAAATGTGGCATTATTGAGCCTGTCAATTTAAAGCTAGTGGTGGATTGCTAATCCCTTTTTATTCACCTTAACCATGTAATTTGTTAGCTGATCATCTTCATGTCCTAATCAAAGAAGCATTATATCCTTAAATTGTAATAACATCTAAGATCTATCATTTCTACATTGTACAATCAGTCTCTGTGTGTGCCTCATCATGCTCTTCTTAAAACATGTCATATATATCTTTAAATGTAATCATATAAAATATAATCATAATATAAAAAGTGATAAAATGTCAATTACTCTTCATTGTAATTGGAGTAAAATCAAAACTAAATATCATGATCTGTAGGTCACTATATGTTTTTACAATGGCATGCAGGCAGTGGCTGACAGCCTTGAACTTCACAAAAGGAATAAGGTCAAGGTTAATTCCTATGAAGCGTATGCCAGATATGCCACCATTTCCTAAGCATTCTTACCAGTTCTGACACCAACATTCATTACACAGCAATCTCTATTTCCCATATGGGTGCAATGCCCACACAGAACTCACAGACCATATAATTATGATGTTTACAAGAGTGGTTAATATTTTACAATTCAGGATCAGAAACTGTTCATGATACCTTTTTTGATTAGGAAAACCTCTTTTCTACCATGTCCACATGCTCTCCTGTCCTTGATCCGTGGACCTGGGCTATCCTCTTCTCAGGCAATGTTGTGAAGCTCTAAATTTCAGCTAATAAATGCCCAAAGAGTTTACTTTGCCATAGCTTTATCTAAGTAAGGCACTGGACGGTAGCTCTGTGTGCCAGCAGAGTCTCTGGAGGTACTCCAATGTATAGGCAAAGACACCCAGTTTCACATGTGCAGTGGGTTAGGAAGACCTCCGTGTGTCTAACGTTTGGTTCTGCTGCTGTCCCTTCTCTCCCATTTTTCTACTTTTCTGTACAACATCTTTTCTGTCACTGGATTGAGGAAGCACAGTATTCAGGAATATTAAGGATCTAAAAATAAGTGGCTTTTCATTTCTTTTTCTGTATTACGATAGTAGTGAGATGTCCAAATATCCCCTGCGTGACTTCTGCTTCTGACTTGGCTCATTTTGTATGCAGCATAATGGCGAAATTGATGAGTTTCTATGTTAGAGTTCCAAGTTGTTACAATCATAATTAATCCTGCAATCATCACTATCAGCGGAACTATGTAATCCGTAGTGGGCTATTCTGAGTCAGCTCTGACTTGATGAGTTATCACCATCTGACCCCGCTTCATCTAATGAGAGCCATCTGGAAAATGTGGCTTGGTGATAGCTATGTATACGTGGCTAAAAGAATGGCATCAAGTATTTCATTGCACCATGGGTTTCTTTTCTGCTTATATAGTCTCAATATTATCTTATAAACATTCTCATCGACTCCATTTACTTATTTCCATCCATATCATTCCATTATTACTTTATGACATTACATTTGTTTTTCTTTGCATATATAAGACTCAAACTAGACAAAGAATGAGTATTTATTTATTCATTGTGCAACTTTATTCTATAATTAATTCCCTGACCAATGAACTACCTAAATTTGTTTTACCTTTTTGTCAGCTTTTAAGTATTTATTTCAAATATATATGTATTTTTAAAACTTTTTAATTTTTAATTTTTTTCAATGATTTTTTAGGGACTCTTACAGCTTTTACAACATTCACTACATCGTCTATATCAGACACATTTGTACACATATTGCCATATTCATTTCAAAATATTTTCCTCTTGAGTTCTTTGTATAATGTCCTCTTCACTGTTTCCCCCCTTTATTTTTTAATCATTTTATTGGGGGCTCATACAATTCCCATCATGATCTACATGTATTTTTAAAATGGCATGTATATGTTTTTTTGGGGTTTTTTTGGGGGGGTGCATCATTGAACATGTATATGGTTTTAATAATTTCTTACTTAAGGCCATGTATTTTATCTTCACTTTGATGTCACCACTCTGCATGGTCACAAAGTTTCAAATTGTCATGGACTAGATGAATCTATGAAAATATTTGCATAAAGCAGATTTTAAGACTTGAAACTTAAAATGAAATATCCCCTGGAAGTCTTCTTTAAACCAACAACAGTATAGCTTAACTAGTACAGACTGTTTACTTTGAACTCTGCGCTTTTTTTAAGGCACCATCAAAAATCAAATTAATGCAGTAACTAAGAGATTATACAGAAAAATCAGGGAGCAATGAGCGTAGGTAAATGATGAATGAACAAGTTGGAAGAGTGAGAATGGTGACAAACCTAAAGAATGCAATCAATGCCATGGAATTGTACATCATTCAATTTATTGCATTATTTCCTGGTCTATTCTAAACAACGACAAAAATAAAATAAATTCTGTAAAAAATGCAAAGTAAAGTTTGGAATCTTCTGACACAAGTGGAGTCATCAATAATAATAAAAAAACAACAGAATTCTTCTTTCTTAGGACCAGATACCTCAGTTTATTTCAATGAGGTAGTGTGTGTTTCCACTGTGGTTCTAAATACCTCAATACACACTCCAGTTCTCCCCTTAGATAGATGTAAAGAAGGCAATAATGGAAATAATGCCAATTATAACTTTATAAAAATGTTCACTAGAAATTGAATAATAAATGCTTTTCTACATAAATTGAATTTATAAAAGGTTGAATGTTATTTTTTATTTATATTAATTTGTGGTTCAGTATTCATTTTACTTTTTCTTTCTATTTGTTATCAAAGTTATATTTCATATAAGTGTACATGTATTATTTAAGTGTACACACACATATATATTAAGATAATGTAGCAATTTAACTGAAAGATAGGTAAAACATATATTTTTGAAAGAAGTTAAACAAAGTAATTTTCAATTAATTGAATATTTATTGAAAGATATATTTATATTGATATGGATAAGTGCTATAATAAAATAGTTCATTCACAATACAGAAATGTATGCTATTTATTTGAAAATGGCAAAAAACAAAAAATATTGCTGTTATGTCAGTTCTGACACAAAGCGATGCCAAAGGAGACCTAGTATAACTGTAACTGTGTTATGTTAGGCTGCTATTTTTAAGTTCAGTGGTCCAACCCCACCAGTTGCAGGGTGAGAAATGCGGTTTCCTGCTTGTGTAATGATTTGCAGCTTCAGCAATCCAATGAACCTCTATTCAGTACTATAGGACACAGTACTTTAAAATGTAATATCCCATCAACACCATTTTTTTAGTTTAGTACAGAATTTACTAGAAGTGTATCTTTTAGAGTTATTCTTTCTATAAGACTTTAACTTTCCAAACGTACAATGGAAATGATGCTACCTAAAATGCAGAATTTTGTATAGATTAAATTTATGGAATATTTGTTTGCTAGGTTTTATTTGATATTAAAGTACAATAAGCATATCAAGGTTGAGTATTGACCTATTACCTAGAAGATCTACCTACCACCAGTCTCTCTTTAGTAGAAAGATGAGGCTATCTAATATAATAAAAAATATGACTAAGAAAACCAAAGGAGCAATTCTAATTCATATTATTTAGTTATGGCTACTATGAGGTGGAGTTGACTTGATGGTGGTGGGTTTGGTTTGTTTCGAAGTATATAATCAGATGCATAATTATAGTACAATTATTCAGTACAATTGTTATTCAAATTTATGTACTAATCACAAAAACTAGTGATGAAAGACTTCAATAATTCTACCAATGTGTCAGTTTGAAATTGATCAAATATGCAAAGAAGATGAATTGATAATTGTTTGTGATTGGAATGCAGAAATCAGAAATAAAGAGAAAGGAACAGTATTTGGAAAAATAGACCTGGGTGATAAAAACAAGCATGGAGATTGCTTGATAGAATTTTGCAAGAACAATGATTCTTCATCTTTTTTCAAAAATGCAAACAGCAACTATCTACATGAACTTCTCCAGATGAGATACAAAGAAATAAAAGTGACTCAATCTTTGGGAAGAGATATGGAGAAGCTCAATATCTGCCACTGAAACCAGGTCTAGAGTTGACTGTGGAACAGGCCATCAATTGCTTATATGTAAATCCATATTGAAGCTGACTAAAATTTTAAAAAATGTACAAGAGCACAAAAAAATGGCCTTGAGTCTATCCCATCTGAATTTTGAGCGCATCTCCATAACTAATTTGATACATTGAATACCAATGACAGAAGACCTGATGAGCTGTGGGAAGACATCAAAACATCATTCAAAGAAAAATCAAAGTAGATGTCAGAAAAGATCATAAAATAGCTAAGGCAAATGGATGAAATGATAAAGTGAAAGACTGAATAGAAACTCTCGAAGTGGAACACCAGAAGACAAAGTAAAATCTTAAAATGAAATGTGCTAAGCCTAGAATTAGGAAACTAAAAGAGAACAGTCTAGGCTATCTTAAGCTGAAATTACTCAAGAAAAAGCTCAAACCTTAAGTATAAATGTTGAAGGATTCTATAAGCAAAATATTGAATACTGCAGGAGTTTCAAAAGATGTTAAGAATATATTCCACCATTCCAGGAGTAACTTATGTGCAAGAACCAACCTGCAGTGAAAGCATTTGCCATAAGCAAGCTCCAGGAATAGATAGAATACCCATTAAAATGCTTCCACAAGCTGATAAAGCACTAGAAGAACTTACTAGTACATTCAGGGGATGTGGGAGACAGTTTTGTGGTCAACTTACTTGTGATTTATTAACTGTTCCCAGGATTTTGACAGTACGAACCATAAAAATCGATGGATAGCTTTAAGAACAGGATTTCCAGAACACTTCATTGTATTCCTGGGAAACTTGTCCCTGGATCAAAAGGCAGTGGTGCTAACAGAACAGGGAATAAAGCCAGGATATGTGTTACATCAGGGTTGTATCCTATCACCATATTTATTGAAACTGAATAAACTAAGCAAATACTCAGAGAAAGTGCATGATGTGAAGAAGAACGTGGCATCACATCAGAGGCAGTTTTCATCTTTCTTGCTGAATGTGAGGAGAGCTGAAAGCACTGCTGATAAAGAATAAGGACAGAAGTCTTCCTTATGGGACATGCCAGTTTAGAGCAGATGAAGTGCTCACAGGGAAAGGTCACTAAAGGTGGTTGGGAATGGCATGGGCTAAATGGAGAGAATTTTGAAGTTAAGCATTTAGTCTTGGTTGGAACCACAAGCAGATTCATTTAAATAGCAATTAAGGGATTGAATGACATATTGCATAAGGCAGTTCTGCTCTACTGGAACTCTTTTGAGTAAAAGAAAAGCAGGGGCTTTTGAGTACTAAGGTGTGCCTAAACCAAGCCATACTTTCAATTGCATGACACGAATGTGACAGTTGAACCTTGAATAAGGATGACCGAAGAAGAATGGACACATTTGAATTGCAGTGCTGGTGAAGAATAGTGAAAACACCATGGGCAGCCAAAATGTGAGAGGTTTTGAAGAAGTATAACTAGAGTGCTCCTTAGAGGCACGAACGGCATGGCTTCCTCTTACACATTTTGGAAATGTTGTCAGGAAAGATCAAGTCCTGGTGAGGAACATCATGTTTGGTAGAATAGAGGAGCAGTAAAGGAGAGAAGGGCCCTCATGACATGGACTGACAGAGTCTGCTGCAATGGGTCCAAACATGGGAACAGCAGTGGGGATGATTCGGTGTTTTGTTCTGCTGTTCAGAGGGTGTCTGTGGGTTGGGACCAGAGATCTCTCTGGCACCGAACACCAACAACAATAATGCTTTGCACACTTTATTAGGCTTGCCTTTATTCTTTCAGAAATGGCCTCACATTTAGCAACTTTAAACAGCAAAACACATCCTATAGCTTTATAAAGCATCCCTGGTGTCTTGGGTTACTCTTTGGAATGAGAATCAAAAGGTTAGCAGTTTAACTATGTGGGAAAAAAAAAACATTTATTTTTATACTCACAGAGACTTACAGCCTCAGAAACACAAAGGGGAGCGTTCGGCTCTGTCATTTAGAGTTGCTGTGAATTGAGATCATTTCATGGCAGTGAGAGAGGTATAATTTGGTACACCCTACATTTGATACAGATTCAAAATCAAGATTTTGGGTTGATCCACATTTAGAAAGTATAGGTGAGAACCTGAAACCTCCCCCATTTGGATTGCTGGTGGCGCTCAGCTTTTGAAACTATCAATCTGAAGCTTAGTTTTCTTTCTAACTGGCTCACTTAATCTACCTTTACATCAAAACCAAAAAGAGAAGTCCTTCTCATGAATAAAAACTCCCTTTGCCGTTATCTCTCATATCTCTGAATCTCTGTTTCTTTCCCTCTTCACTTGCAATGGTACATGCGATGCCACTGTCCTCATGTAGTCAGGCAGTGTAAATTCTTTTAAAGTCTGCATCCTTATAGATTTTGTTCAACATACCTGCTTCCAGGTTTTGGAGTGAAAGTACAGACAACTTTCGTCAGGATGCTGCTTAAGATTTTATATAGAATCTGATTATAATGATCAGATTAAAATATTCTATACTTTTGTCAGCATCTGTTTAAATATATTCTACTAACTTGGAATACACTTTCACAGACTCAGATATTGAAAAGCATTACTGGAGTGTATCTGCATCAGCACTAAGAAAATTCACCATATTTAGAAAAGAACCAGAATACACACATATTCCTATATGTCCATTCATACATATATTTTATATAAAGATAGAAGTACAAAATGATTCTGCTAGTAGACCTCATTGCTTCTTTATGTTTGATATATATTTTCTGGAGAATGTGACTAATGGAAAATGTATAATTCTATTTATATCTGATGCTTCTCTTTTTCTTTAGTTTTGTAGGTTGTGCACTTTAAAACATCATGTGTTAAATACATATATTTATTAAAATTGCTTCTTTTTTAAGGCTATATTATACTAAGTCATTTGCCTTTATTGTAAAAAATTTAAATACTAAGCAGGATTACTTTATCACTTGAACCTTTAGAGCTTTCTATTATATATTAAGCCAGCTTATCCAATCCAAAAACTTCAAGAGAAATGGTTCCCCCACCCCAAATTTGATAAAAACCATGCCTGTCTATCTGCCTATGACCACAAAAGAACAATTTCATCTTTGTACTTCAATTTGTACGAATGGAGTTATAGACTTATAAAGATTGACCTATATTTCCCTGAAAGGAAAATAACCTCTCAGCAGACTCATACATGGAAAGAATTTCCCAAGGTGCAGAAAAAAAAATTCTATGCATAATTGTTAAGTTTATCAGAATCAAATAGGCCTGCCAATTGTAGTCTTCCAGATGCTGCTGTGTCACTGCCCCCTGAATAGTTCTGGAGACTACTGTACGCGATTTTTTGAATTAAAAAAATGTTGCTCTGGGAATGCTGACAGTTTTCAGACTGATTCTTCCTTCTAGTCCTATAACACTTAACAAAATAAGAAAATACATTATCTTTATATAAAATGTGATCTATTGAAAGTATGCTACATGAAACCCAACACCAATACACTGAAGTCTTGAGGATTCTGATTCCGAGTGACTCTATGGAACAGAGGAGAAAGACCTCCAAACATTCCAAACACTATCTCATCTTTTTTTTTTTTTTTTTTGCAGACTATCTCATCTTTCTCCAGTGCAGCAACTGATGAGTTTGAACCACTGACATAGTGATTAAAAGCTGACTGGCACCAGTTCTAATTTTTTTATAATTTACTAAAACATAGATAGCGCCTATATCCACATTTTTTTTCTAAATTAAAAACCCTGAATCTTCATGTAAGGAATATAATTCCCTATTTCCTTTATCATAATTTTGTGCTATATGATTATTAAAAACAGATAAAAGCTTTATTTTTTATTTAATGCAAAGAATATTTGACTGGAATTTACAATTAAAGGTGTTTTAAAACATACGCACATTTTATTAAAGGGACTAATATTTTATTTACAAGATATTGAAAATGCTAGCCATATATTTCATATTTGTGCATTTGAAACAAGCAGCATATTTCAAAATAGGCATTCGAATTGGTAGTTTTCTATGCAAAAGTAGACCAGCTAATGGTTTGTAAGTTATGTAAAGTACTGTAAGTTCTCTGATAAGGGAGGCTGGAAGTCCAGGGTTGCACATTTTTCAAGTAAATTGGCAGAGTTATTGTCAGTGGAATTTGTCAGAAAAATACATGCAGGTTTTGGTTGATTTGACTCTCATATTTTGATCTCAGATTTTGATTCTCCTGAACTCTTGACTGCATCACTATAATTTTAAATCAATACAAAGTATTAAAGAAAATACAATTTATTTCAAACTTCTAAAAATATCCTCATCTAAAAAAGTTCTACAGTTATCTATAGTCAATAGTTCAAGGAGCCCTGAATTCTTAGTGGTTACATGTCGGGCTGCTAATTGCAAGATTCACAATTCAAAAACACCCACCATTGTGCTTCGGGAAAAGGATGGGGTTTGCTGTTCACACAGGGAGTTGCAATCTCAGAAAGTCACATGGGCAATTCTACTCTGTCCTATGGAGTTACTGTAAGTCAGCATCAAGCCATTGGCAGGGTGTTTTAAGAGGGAGTCAATACTGCATCTCCCTTATACAATCCATACTCATTACAATACATGCATATATCTTTTCTATGTCAAGCACATTTGTTCTTTTGTTGCCATCACCATTCTCGAAAAACATTTGCATTCTGCTAAAACCTTGCTGTCGGCTCCTGACTGGCTCATCAACTCCCCACCACCCTTCTTTAAGGGGCCATCGTGTTACCTACAGATGGATTTTGGATCCCCAATCTGTAGTCCTCCTCATTTATAATGATATAGATTTTAGTTCTTTGATGCCTGATACCTGATCCCTTTGATACCTTGTGGTCATAAAGGCTGGTGTGCTTCCTCCATGTGGGTTTCGTTATTTCTGAGCTAGAGGGCTGTGTGTTTACCTTCAAGCCTTTAAGATCCCAGACACCATATATTTTGATAGCCGGGCACCATAAGCTTTCTTCACTATATTTGCCTTCAGCGATCATATCAGGAAGATGGACATGTAATCATATGATTTTCTGTTCTTTGATGTATGATAACTGATCTCTTTGACACCTCTTGGTCATACAAGCTGGTATGCTTCTTCCATGTGGGCTTTGCTGCTTCTGAGATGGATGGCTGCTTCTTTACGTTCAAGTCTTTAAGACCTCAGACACTATATTTTTTCATAGATGGGCACCATCAGCTTTCTTCACCACTTTTGCTTATACACTTATTGCTTCCGGTATTTTGACAGAAAGAAAAGCATCAGGAATGCCAATAATAGAACAAAGTGTTCTTGCATGGAGAAAGTACTTTAGGGGAGGCACAACGTTCATCTGCTGCCTTAATACTGAACCTGCAAATATATGCACCTAGATCTATTTCCCCATCATCATATGTACATATCTGTATTTAAACTTATATAAGTGTTCGTTGTCTCCTACTTCTTTCTTCTATTTCCTTTTACTTCTCTCTTATTTCACTATCATACTCAGCCTTCATTTGGGTTTCAGTAATTTCTCTTGGTTACCCTACCCTTAATCAATCACTACTAGGCCTTTTAAATCCTCACTGCCACTGATTTTGGCTCACTTGTTGTTTCCTTGCCCTTGTGATGGTCAACACCACCACCTTTTCCCCACTTCCTCCTCTCCCATATCCCCCAGAACCTTCAGCCCCATCATTTTCTCCTGCAGTCTGATCATCCAGCCTGTCTTATAACAATATGCACAAAACAAAACAAAGTGACATAAGAAAGCAAAATTATGACTACAGTAAGAAAAAAAATGTCCAGAAAATATATAAATATGTAGATAAATAAATAAAAAATAATAATAGTAGTGATAATAAAGGAAATCCTGAAAAGAGCTCAAGGTCTGTTTGTTTATCTCCAGGCATGACCTCCCATTGAGTCTATCCTAAAGTCTATCCTTGGCAATCCCTCAAGCCCTCCATGCTCTGCTCCCTCTGCTGTTCTGCTGCACACTTTTATTGTTTGCCTCTGTGTGAAAGGGTCCTACCCCGTGTAGGTGTCTTCAGTGTTGTCCTCCCTAGGGCCATGGATTAGCAAGGGTTGTCATGTCCCATAGTGGAACTGACCATCTGATACTCTCTGTACATTGGCTGTTCTCACGGGGATATCATCCTCAAGGCTTGGTGGACCAGAATGCTCTCCATTCTCTTGTCCTCCCCCTTTATTTGCTCCATGTGCTCTGGTCAGACATCTCCCTCCCCCCACCCTTGAGTGTCAGTGCTATCCTCTAAAGTAAATTTTTCTGGTGAGAGAGGTGGCTGTCCACATGCTTGGGATTGATGGCAGACTCTCAGACCCCTACACTGGCTACCCACTCCATAACGTCAAGCTGCATTCACATCCTGGAAGACTGATGCATAGAATCATATAATCCAAGAATAAGGAAAATTTAACATCTTCTTTCTCCAGATAGATACTTGTGAAGTCTTTTCTTTGTCTTATATTATTAGTTAGGACCTCCAGTACAAAGTTAAATAGTAGTGGAAACAAGGGGCATCCTTGTCTGGTCCCCTGTTTGAGTGGAATTGTTTTCGACATTTTTCCATTGACTACCATTTTGGATGTTGATTTTTGAAATAGAGCTTATATAATATTGAGGAATTTTCCTCCTATTCCTATCTAATAGAATGTCTTAAACAGGAATGGGTGTTGGATGTTGTACAATGTTTTTTACACATCTATCGATATTATCATGTGTTTCTTTCATATTTCATGTCAATGTAGAACATAATGCCATGGTCTTTCTTATGTTGAACCATCCCTGAATCCCTGGCATGAATCCCAATTGGTCATGATGAATTGTTTCTTTAATATGCTTTTGAATTCTATTGGCCAGTATTCTGTTATGGATTTTTGTATCCATGTTCAGTAGGAATATTGGTTGGTAGTTCTCAATCCTTCTGGGATCCTTGCTCCATTTAGGTATCAGAGTTATACTAGTTTCATAGAAAGAATTTGGGATTTTTCCAACTTTTTCTATATTTCATTAGTTTATGTAGGTTTGATGTCAGTTCTTCCCTTAATGCTTGGTAGAATTCTCCTGTGAAGCCATCTGGCCCAGGGGATTATTTTGTTCGTAATTCCTTAATAACCTCCCTATTTCTTCCATTGCCAAGGGTCTGTTGAGATTCTTGTCATTCATCTGGGATAGTCTAGGGAAGGATTATGTTTCCAAATATTTTTCCATATCTTCCAAGTTGTTAAATTCATTGCAGTCTTCCATAGTACTGTGTAATTATCCTTTTGATTTTATTATGGTCCATTGTAATGTCCCCTATTTCATCCCTCATCCTTGCAATTAACCTTTATTCCTTCCTCTCTTTGGTTAGGTTTGCCAGCAGTCTATCATTTCAATCTTAAAAACCAACTTTTAGCAGCATTAATTTTTTCCATAGTTTTCTTATTTTTCCCTCTCCTATATATTGGCTTTGATTTTTAGTATTTCTATCCTTTTGCTTAGTAGGGTTGTTCTGTTGACGCTGCTCTACTTGGTGTAAGTTTTGTGCCAGCATATCATTCATAAGTCTCTTTTCTTTTGTTCATTAATGTATTTATTGCTGTTAGCCTTCCTCTGATAAATACTCTTGCTGTATTCCAAAGGTTTTGGTACACCGTATTTTCAATCTCTGTGGTTTCTAGAAACTTTCTGATTTCAACTTCAATCTGTGTGAATACCCACTCTTTACCTTTTTTTTTTCACCATACTTCTGTTGATTTCCAGCCTAATGGCACAATAGAGTTCTATAATTTCTATGTGCTTAAATTTACAGCTGATCTATTTTTGAATATGTGCCCTGTGAACATGAAAACAATGTGATATTTTTTCTTTGGGGATGAAATCTCTGAAAATATATATCAAGTCAAATCCTCCAGTTGTACTGTTAGATCTATATCCTCCTTATTGAGTTTCTTTCCCCATCATCGGTCTTTTTCAGAGTGGTGTATTAAAATCACCAACTATAATTGTGAAGCCTATGATTTTATGTTCATGTTTTAGAATGTATGATATATGAATTTTGCAGGGTTCTCATTGGGTGCATATATATTTATTGTGATCCCTGGTTCTTGATCTATTATTCCCTTGAATAGAAGCATTATATAGTGTCTTTTGTCTTTGTCTTTTGTTATGGTCTGTACCTTGATATCAATTTTGTCTGGTATTAAGATCGTTACCACTGCTTTATATTCATTACTATGGACCCTCCATAGTGTAGCTGGCAGGCAGAATTACCCTAATCAGAGAAATCACCTTGGAGTTTGGGCAAATGTTCCTGCAGCCATGTGGAGCCCTACTGGTTGTTGTCAGGAGTACCCCAGTCATTAGTAGAACCTTGGCGTCTAGGCTGGGGTTCCTGCCACAGTTTGAAGGACCACACCCCCAGGCACTAGGGGTAAGGAAGAGGGTTGGTATGATTTACTAAGCTGTGTGTTAAGCCAGAAAATGTGGACAGGGTGTGACCTGGAGGATGATACTGACTTGTGAAGGAAAGAGAGGGAAAGGAAAAGAAAAAAGAGAAAGAGGCAAACAAAGACAGGAGCACAAATGCCAAACAAATTATGCCCCCTCATAGAAGAATTGCTAAACCTAAACAAAAGTAAAACCCATCAGAAATGGAAACTGAAAAATGGAAAACTAGGTCTGCTGAGACTGTAGCAGGAAAGAGAGAAGTGTTTGAAGAGGATAAATAAAGAAAGAGTGAAGCAAGTGTAAGATAAGGGGGGTAGCAAAAAAATAAAATAAATGGATAGCTGGCTGTGTGTAGCACTGCTTCTTGCCACGTCCAGCACTGTCCAGTCTCTGGACTGTACTCCTCCCACTAGGTGGACAGAGTTGTCCTAGGAAAAAGGTCAGGGGCTGGAAACCAGCAGTGACACATAGAAGGAAAGAGAGTTAGAAGAGAGAAACAAAAAATCAGAAAGAAAGGAGAATAAAGAGAGAAAGAAGAAATAAGGAGAAAAGCACAACTGTGTTGTGGCAGTCATGTGCTTATGTTAATTTTATGATTAAAATGTAGGAGTGGAGTCTAGCCTGTTAATCTGGAGATCGTCATTGAGTAGCCGATGAGGCCTCTGTGTGGGCATGGCTTTCTCCTGAGACTTCTCATGGCATTTCCCTTGTGAAGAAGAGAAGCTATCTCCCCCAGTTGTTAGGAGTTAGTTTCAGAGATGAATCATAGAGAAGACAAGATGGCAGCGTATAAAGAGCCGGAAGAGAAGCCACATGGCTTTGCCCTGCTGGAGCCAGACCTCTGAAGCTGGAGAGGCCCTGTGGGGACCCCTGCCAGCGATGAGTTGCTTCTGCCACCACTGGATGCTATTGATGAACCCTGAGCCCTGGAAGCGAGAAGCCATGGAAAGACCCCTGCCAGCTCCGGGACTCTGTGACTTCGTGAGTGGGAAGAAGACATTATAGACTGGTATCTGGCATTTGGGCTAATATTGGCTTATGACCTTGAACTGAACTGAGTTGGGATGCTTTCTCAGTGTTCCATTCCTTTTGTATATAAACCATTCCCTTACATCTATATGCATGTCTATAAATTTGTTCCTCTAGTTTACCTGGACTAACACATGTGTACACTAAGATTCACTGCGATGGTAAAGAGAGACTAAAGAGAAAAGGAAAAAATAAAGAATAATTATCCCTGGTTGCCTTAATGTGGGCCCAGAGGAATTTGAGCCCTGCCCCACAATGTCAGATTGATGTGTCCTTTTATTGCAGGGAAGCAGTGGTGTTGGGCAGAATTGCCCTCATTCACAAGATCACCTAAGTGGCCCAGAGGTTTCCTCAGTAGCCCGGAGTACTGTAGAGGGTTGTCACAACTGTCTTGTGTGGTCTACAGCACTCCCACAGAGGGCAACCGGGGGTGCCCCTTGCTATTTGGGTTGAGTTTCCCTAGGCTGTGGGTAGTGGCCTGGAATCTAGCAGTGGCTTATGATAGGATAGAGCTAGAGGGAAGAGGAATAAGAGAGAAAAGCAAGGAAAAGAAAGAAAAAGAGAACAACACTATGCCTGCTGAAACCCATTGTGGGGGTAAAGATAGCAGGGTGAGAAGAAATAGAGGGGTGAATAAAGAGATAACTGAGATTTGATCGCCTGATGGTGGAGCTGGAGGAGTTTCAACTCTGCCTCAAGTTAGCAGGACAGTGTGCCCACTTGTAGGATCTCACAGATGCTGGGTGGGGTTATTCTTGAAGGCAAGATCCCATTAGTGGGCAGGAGTCAGTTCCCAGCATTATTGAGAGCTGGTGTTCACTGGTATGCCTGTCTTATGCAGTATGTAGCAGTACAGCCAGCAGTGCTTGTATTCCTGTGTTACTCAGGCCAATGAAGGGCCACAGGAGAGTGTG
>PVJH01035574.1:0-19552 GCA_004026705.1 Nesogale talazaci
AGGAATCAAAAAATTGGTGCAACTCCAAATAAAAGTAATTAATACTATACTTATTTTCACTCTAACTTCACTCATCATCTTACTGATCCCAATTGCTACATCTATAGCCTATTCAAACAAACCATATTCTCTTTTTTTGTTTTTTTTTTGGGGGGGGGGCCATCACTGCTCTCAGGTGGTGGGAGTAGGAGGCCCAGCCTTTGCTCCTGTGAGCTGGAATTGAACCTCCATCCCAGTGGGCCGCACTCCCGCGCACAACCACTACACCACCGGGGCTCAGCCCCAAACCATATTCTTATCCAACCTATGTGAAGACCATAGTCACTTACACATTCTTCTCCAGTTTAGCCCCATTTAAGCTTTATTTCAATAAGCAGACAGTAGTTTCCAATTGACATTGAATAATTATTCACACCTTCAATTTTATCCTGAGCCTCAAACTTGACTACTTCTCCATAATTTTCATCCTTGTAGCTTTATTCGTGACCTGATCTATTATAGAATTCTCCCTATGGTACCTACACTCCAACCCCTACATTGACTGATTCTTCAAATATTTACTCATATTGATAATTACTATAATAATTCTAGTCCCTGCCAACAATATATTTCAACTGTTGATTGGCTGATGATCCTCTTAATTGGCTGATGATCCGGTGGTTTAGACGCTAATACAGCAGTTTTGCAAGCTATTATTTATTGGTGATATCGGATTAGTCCTGACTATAGCATGATTCTTAAAATTCTTGAGCTCATGAGAATAAAAAAATTATTTTTGATTCCAGCAGCAATTTACCTATACTCAACTTGGGTTACACCCATGACTTCCGTCAAGGCCCCACCCCAGCATTTACTTCACTCCAGCATTATAGTGGTCGCTGGGAGTATTTTTACTAATCTGATTTTATTCTCTTTACAATGATACTTTAATTATTCAAACCATAATTCTATGCATCAGAGCAATCACAACTCTCTGCACAGTTATCTGCACCCTCACACAAAATGACATTAAGAAAATGGTAACATTCTCTACTTCCAGCCAACTAGGATTAATAATAGTATCTATTGGTATTAAGTAACCTCATCTTGAATCTCTCTATATTTGCACACATGCATTCTTCAAGGCCATATTATTCATATACTCCGGTTCTATTATTCATAGTCTACACGATGAACAAGATATCCAAAAAATAGACAGCCTGTACAAGTTCATACCTTTCACTTCATCAACTTTAATCATCAGAAGTCCAGCACTAACAGGTATACCTTTTCTAATAGGTACTCCTTTTCTAACTCAAAAGAACTAATTATTGAAGTTGTCAACCTGTCTTACACCAATGTCTGAATCCTCCTATCAACTCTCATTGCAACCTCTATAACAGCTGTCTACACTACTCCAATAATCTTTTTTGCCTTATTAAATCAACCCCGATTCCATTCCATCATCATTACTAATGAAAACAATGCTAACCTAATCAATGCCATCAAACGCATAGCTATCGGAAGCATCATAGAAGGCTACCTTATTTTATGAAGCTTACCTCCCACTTCCTGCCCCTAATAACCATACCACACCTCATAAAGATTACTGCTATACTCATTACTATCCTAGGCTTTGTTATCACAATTGAGTTAAGCTCTCTTATGCTTAACCTAAAACATAACTATCCATCCTCTACCCACAAATTCTCCAACATACTTGGCTATATTCCTTTGATCGTTCACCACTTCTAATCTCAAATAAACTTATCCATTAGACTAAAACTTGCCTCCTTCCACCCTAAACATAACCTGATTAGAAAAAAATTCTACCCCCAAATATCTCGTACACCCAAACCATAGCAGCACCCACAATTTCTAGTAAAAAGGGTGGAGTCAAATTTTATTTCCTTTTTAATTTTCCCGTACCATCTCAGTATTTCTTATTATTTAGTGACTCAGTAATTTCCGTCACTATAAATGCACTAACAAGCAAGCATCATCCAGCCAACATCGTCATATACGCTGTACCATGCTGAACCCCATATAATCCTCCTGAATATATATAACCCACCTCCTCCCCACTAAGCTACACTAAGCTCTCTAACCCGCACGCTAAATTACTATTATTTATTAAATAAACTATTACTGCCCCTCAACAAACAAGCCTCAACATAATGAACCTAAAGCAGTTATATTAGACACTCAAACTTCAGGATACTCCTCCCTTGCCATTGCTGTAGTGTAACCAAACACTAATAGTATCCCCTAAATGTACTAAGAACACTAGCAGACCTAAAAACGAGCCACCAAAAGTCAACACAATCCCACAAACACGTACACATCCAACCACAATGAACCCTAGCTCTCCATAAATAGGTGAAGGCATAGAGGAAAACACCACAAAACGAACCACAAACCCTACACTTACTAGAAGTAACAAAAACTTCCTAGTTCTTCTATGAACTGAAACCAACATTCCTAAATCACACTCCCTCCTTAAAATTATTCATCACTCTCTTATTGATCTCTCTGCACTATCCGACATCTCAGCATGATCAAACCGGTTCGCTACTTGGAATTTGACTAATTTTACGAATCATCACAGGTCTTTTCCTAGCCATGGATTACACATCCGATACAATAACCACATTATCATCAGTTGCCCATATTTGTCGCGACGTTAATTATGGTCGATTGATTCATTACCTACATGCTAACGGAGCATCCATATTCTTCACTTGCCTTTTTATGCATGTAGGCCAAGGAATCGATTATGGACCATACTTATTTATAGAAACATGAAACATCAGAGTTACATTTATAGGGTATGTGCTCCCATGAGGACAGATATCCTTCTAGGGCGCAACAGCAATTACAAATCTGTTATTAGCAATTCCTTACATCGGTACTAGCCTAATTGAACGAATTTGAGGGGGATTTTCAGTTGATAAGGCTACATTAACCTGTTTCTTTACATTTCAGTTCATCCTCCCACTCATTGTTAAAGTCCTAGTAATAGTTCATTTACTGTCTTTTCACGAAACAGGCTCCAATAATCTCACAAGGATATCATGAGACTCCAACAAAATTCCATTCAACCCTTACTATATCATCAAAGACTTAGTAGGTACTATTTTCCTAGTTCTTCTCTTAACCCTAGTTCTATTCAACCCTGACCTCCTAAGAGAACCAGACAACTACAACCCAGTTAACCTCCTTAACACGCCTCCTCATATCAAACCCGAATGATATTTCCTAGTTGCTTATGCGATCCTCCATTCTATCTCAAACAAACTAGGGGGCGTCTTAGCCCTCATATGCTGTATTTTAATTTTAGTTATTTCCCTGTTCTTACATACATCGAAACAATGAAGTCTTATATCCCAACCTCTGGCCCAGATTCTCTTCTGACTTCTAACATCTGACCATCTAACTGTGACATAAATCAGTGACCAACCCACAGAATACCCTTTTATTATTATTGGTCAATTAGTCTCAATGATATATTTCATGATCATCTTAATTTTTCTTGCCTAACCAGCATTCTTGAAAAATAATCTATTAAAATGAAGACACAAGTTATATAGTATAATAATTATCATGGTCTTGTAAACCATACATGGAATTCCATGAACACCTATTCAGCGAAGAGACCTTCTGCCTCACTGTCAGCACCCAAAGCTGATATTCTAAGTCCACTCTTCCCTGATTTCACTATGTCTGTCATGCATATATGCCTATCCCCATAGTGCATTATATATATCTCACTTATAGTATCTTAACCACTCATATAAACAGGTATTTCTTAATCAATTTTTATAGACTATAATCTCTTTATTGCCATCTAATACCCTAAAACATGCATATCTTGTCAACAAGCTTTGTTGACATTAATCACCAAGCTTTGAAAAACCAGCAACCCGCTTGGGTAATGTCCAGGGGGCACAAGTAACCCTTCCATGGTCATGGGGTGAGACAGCAGCCCGGATCTTTGGGAAAGGACCTGCAGGGGATGCCAGGATTCCCACAAATGAGCACAGACGACGGCCATCCGCTGACTTGGGGAGCAGGAATGGATGAGGGAGTGACCTTGGGAGAACTAGTCCTTGCCACAGTGCAGTTGAAAGGGATGTCTCGGGGCCTTCTCAGGCCTTTTCTTGACAACAGGAAAAGGGGATGCCTCTCCATCAAATGGGGGTGCTCCCCTCCATTGTAGTTCACAACCCAGACCCTGCTGCTAGACTCGACTGAGGGCATGTACCCTAGCTGCCAACCCCCTCCTCATAGGCGGGTCTGCAGCCGGTGTTGGCAGGCACCTGCCTGTCCTCCAAGGCCAGGGCAGGAGGCCCCCAAGCAGTGTCTTCCCTGGGGTTCAGGTGCCTTTGTGGGGGGAGACGTGCCAGTGTCCTGTGGCCCAGTTGCTACCCTTCCCATCCTAACCCAGGCTTGTCTAGCCATTGTCTCCCTGGCCAGGAGGTCCGAGCGCCTTACTGCTAGCACAGCTGATTACTGTTGGGCTGCTAATGGAAAGGTTGCAGGTGCAAGCCCAATGGCCACTCGGGGGGGAGAAAGAGGAGTGGTTTCAGTAAAGGCTATAGCGTAGCCAAGCCTCTGGAGGTCTCTCTTTTGTCTTACTGCCATCAAGCTGATGCCACCTCGCAGTGACCCTACAGAATGGCCCCTGCGGGTGTCTGAGACTCTAACTCTTTCTCCTGTGGAATGACCTGCAGTTGGGATCTGCCAGCCCTGAGGATTGTAGCCCAAGGAGTAACCACTCCATCACCTGGTCCCCAGGAGATGTTTCACTCAGATGGAAGGCGTTACTTTGAGGGTGGAGCAGTTCACAGCACTAGTGGGTGTGACCACGAAACACCAACTCTCTTCTTATGTGGCCCTCACCTACAGCCCCAGCCCTCCATCGCTCCCATCATGTCTGCACAGGCCCACATGAAGCTATATCCTGGCCCAAGGTAGTCGCATCCTGGACACAGGCTGAGTCCCTTCCCAGTACATGCTGTGCAGTCCACTTCTCTGCTGCCAGCCTCCATGCTTGTGGCCAAAGTGGGGCTTGAGAAACAGGTGGCTTTGAAAGGGTCACCACTCACAGAGCCAGGAAACAGTGAATCCGAGATAGGGGTGCGGCGATGGGAGGGCGGGTGTGTGTGTGAGTGTGTGTGTGTGTGTGTGTGTGTGTGAGAGAGAGAGAGAGAGAGAGAGAGAGAGAGAGAGAGAGAGAGAATGGAGGCTAGGCTGGGAGAGAGGAAGAAGGGCCCAGAAGCATATTTGCAGTGGAGGAAGCATGTCCTGCCACAGCCCATTGGGTCTTCTCTCCTTAGCAGTTCGTGCACCAACATCATTCTTGGAGAGTTTTCTGCATTCAGGTGGCATAGATTCAAGGTTGTATTTTGGCTCTCTGGGACTTGCTTTCATTTCTTCAGCTTTGCCCTGAACGTACAGATAAGCAATTGATGGGCCCCACATTCAGCCCAGGTCTGGTTTCGATTGCTGATACTGAGCTCCCCGCAGATGCAGACAACTGGATCCCTGTGTGTTCTGTCTGGAGATGTCCGCGTGTACAGTAGCTGTTTGTGTTTCGAAAAAGGACCTTTGCTCTGAAGGAGGGCTGCCTGCAGAAGCTATCTGATGATCCCCTCCCTCCCCAGGTTCCGAGGCTAGCGTGATGGAGACCCGTGTATCCGGTGGGCCTCCCCACAGGCTTGAGGCTGAGCCAGCTCCCGGAGTCCATGGGGACCTGTGAGGTGGGTTGGGTCACCTCGCCCCCACCAGAACTTTGTCACCCCACCAGAGCCGTGCCACCCCTGCAAAGAGAAACCAGCCACCCATGGCCCCAGCACTCAACTAGCCTTCACTTGACCACCAGTTTGTTGGGGTTGGGCTGTCAACCAGAGACCAGCTTCCAGCCCCTGGGCAGCCATGGAAAAATAAAGCAAAGTCCTGAACCTGACTTGGGTCCTGTCTGTGCCAGGCCCCCAGTGCCTGCTCTGAGGAAGACCCCGCCCCCGTGTCCCTCAGGCCCCCACCGAGTGCTAGAGGCCCCCGCCAAGTGCTGGAGGGAAGTGGAGGGCTTCCTCAGGGCCTTGTACCCCCAGTGCTCCCAAGGCCCAGGGCAGACCTGGGCCCCACTGGGTCACCATGGATGCTTTTGGGGAAGAAGATGACTGCGTGTCAGAAACTGGGTGTCTCAGGTGAGGGGCATGGCGGCACTGGCGGAACTGCTCCATAGGGTCCCGTAAGCAGCGATCTTCAGGAAGTGGGGAGCCCATGAACCGTCCACATTCTGTCTGCAGCCGAGCATACAGAGGCGTGGGGACCCAGTTGCTGCTTTTTTTTCCCAGTGATTTTATTGGGGGCTCTTACAGCTCTTATAACATTCAATGCATCATTTGTATCAAGTATATTTATACGCTTGTTGTCATCTTCATTTCCAAATATTTTCTACTTGAGCCCCCCAGTATAAGCTCCTCTTTTTCCATCCTTTTTTTTTAAAAAAAAAACATTTTATAAATCATTTTATTGGGGCTCATACAACTCCCATCACAATCAATATATACATCAACTGTATGCAGACCATATTTGCACACTTGTTGCCATCATCACTCTCAGAACATCCTCTCTCCATTTAGGCCCCCAGTACCAGCTCCCCATATTTTCCTTCCCTCCCCTCTCCCATGAACCCTTAATAATTTACAAATTGTCATTACTTTTTCATATCATACACTATCCAATGTGTCCCTTCACTCACTTCCTTGTTGTCCATACCCCAGAGAGGAGGTTATATGTAGATCCCTAAAATAAGTTCCCCCTTTCTATTTCACCCTCCCTCCACCCTCCCAGTATCACCACTCCCATCACTAGTCCTGAGGGATCATCTATCCTAAATTCCCCATGTTTTTTTAAATGGTCAGTTGTATATAAATATCTTTCTTATACACATATGCATGTTTATGAATGTGCTTCTCTAGTCTACCCAGACTAACACACCAAGACACTCACTAACTTCATTGGTTGGAAGAGGGAAGGCTTCAACTCTCAGCTAAGTTCCTGAGGAGACAGACTTCTCTCATACAATGCCACCTCCTCACTCATTTCCTAAACCCCAAACCAAGCATCTCTCAGCCATTTTGACTAATGTTGCACAGTTTTCAGAAAAAGAAACTATCACAAATACCCTCATCATCAGTAAAGACTAAAAACCACCAAGATCATAGAATATGTAAGATGCTGCTGCTTTTTCTCCCCCTCCACTTCCCTCCCTCCTCTCTCTCTCTCTCTCTCTCTCTCTCTCTCTCTCTCTCTCTTTTCTTTTCTTTCTTTCTTGTTTTTTTAGAAGCGCCCAAGTGGACATAAGGCTGCCAGACCAAATGCGCATCTGCAGCAATAAGGATGTCTCCTGTTCCATTTACAACTTGTATCAGGGAAAGGAGAAAAGAAAGAAAAGGAAGGACAGATACATGACTACAGGGAGCTGCTCAACAGATGGTTCTGTGCAGGCTAATATTTTGCTGATTTTCCTACTTTGTAAAGGTTTTTATTGAATGATTTTTAAATAATTCAATCCTGGTAGGAATTCAAACCCCAGCACTAACAAAATCATCCCTCACTGAATCAGTCCCCTTTTCCTTTCTTATGCATTTTATTCATGCCAGGTTTAATGTTTGGTTGTGATCCAATCATCAGGAGTGGTTGAGGACTACTGACTCCATCCCAACTTTGATACCACAGTTAAAATTGCAGATTCACAATTGCAGTTATATACGTGCCACGGTCACACCCACCTTTGTAGACATCTCTCTCTACTGAACCCAGCAATGTCCACTGTTGTCTCTGAAGCACAATGGCACCTTTGGCCAGTGTTTCTCCAGGTAAAGCAGCTGTTTGGAACTGAACATACTCCTTCTTTTTTGTCTTATAAACAGAACTGCATTTTCAGACTTCATTCCACACCCATCAGAGCAAGTGCAAGCAGTACAGCAACCCGGATCTCCCTGAAATTTGAGTTCTAAGAGGCCTACCCAATCATCTGACTACTATCTGATTAGTGGGTGGAGTTCCATCATCAAATGCCCCATCTAGAACATAGATGCATTCATTTTCAACTGACACTTCATCATAAGTAGCATCGCAAACTCAAACCAAAGTTGTCAAGCCACACTTAAATCCATCTAGGGACTTGTGGAGGGGAGCTGTGTGAGGGTGGGTTGACCATGACACTCGTCTATGTGTAAGAGAGAGCTTCCTAGCAAGAAGTCATTGTGTATTAGGAAAACAGCCCAGCCCAGTCCAACTCAGAGCCATGAGTCTGATACTACTCCACAAGTCCTTCTTCAGACTCCTGAAGCTATTTGCAGTGATGCAGAATACACGAAGAGCACACGCTGGTGATGTGAATCCAATGGCGGGGGCCACATAACAGGTCTCCACACATCTCCATGTGGTTCATCCACATGAAGGTGAGGCTGAGAGAGAGAGAGAGAGAGAGAGAGAGAGAGAGAAAGTTCCCAGGATCCTCCTTATGAGAAGGCCAAGCCCACCAGGAGGCACCGTCAGGCTGTGACCTGACTGATGGGCAAGACTTCACCCATATCTTCTTTTGGGTGCCATGCTTGTACAAAAGAACCTAACTCACAGTGGCAATGGTAGGGTTGTGAGTCATCAGAAAACACATGTTCTCATAGTAGGGTTCCACAGGGTCTGGACAGTAAATTATGACAAATTGAAAGTGAGCATGTAGATGCATGCATGTGGAAAAGTGTGGCATAGGAGATGGAGAGGGGGAGAATTGATCAATCTTGAAATGTTTCACAGCAGAAAATATTTAAAAGATCACTAGAATGCCCATTGTTGATCAGTGTTTTCCCTGTTCATATTGTTTGTTCCTTAAGAACTTTGGCAAGAGAAGCCAAAGTATTTTGAGACACCCCCCCCTCCGAAATCCAAATTCAATTTGGGCTTCCATGACTGTAGATGGATGTGGGATTCAGCCCTACAGTCAAACAAGTTCTAAGGAGCAGCATGTGCAATTGAGGCAAAGAAAGCAGACAGACAAGGGAGGCACCAGTCTCATCTCCAATGTTGGGATAAGAGAAAGCAAGTTTATTTAACAGTGAGTACATATAGTAGCGAGGCATGCAAGCCTCCAGCAGGCACACACATGGACAGTGGTTTAACCTTGGCTGTCCCTGAGATCACCAAGGGAACACCCTGTGATAAGCATCAAAAGGCACCCAAGGGAGACGACTATTCCTTGAGTGGGAAGGACAAGCTCTTTGAGCAGGAAGATAAAAATAATCTGATTACCTTTAAAAATAGGTATTATTCAGCCACAAGATGAGCACCTAGGTATTTGTATGAGACATCTGTATAGTAGCCTTGTTATGGAGGGCTGCTGAGGGGACAGCTCTCCATCTGGAGAATGGGTATTTGGCAGTCCCTCAACCTTGGAATGGTCGCAGTCTTTCTCTGACACGACAGCTGGTCTTCCAAGTCCTGTGGTTATGAGTTTAGAAATTAGGCTGCATATACTCCCTTCTAGGTCTTCAGTTTTCCATAGACAGATATTTTTGGATGCCAAAAAAAATCTAACCATATACAAAATGGAAGCAGTTATTACTGCATTTAAGCACTAGTGGGAGAAGTTCAAAGTGTAGGCTGCTATCCACTTTTGTTTAACCAAATGCTTAATTTTACTGGAGTTATTAATAGAAAAATGTTTGCAAGTGAGAAAAAAGTCAACTATTTCTGAGGTCAGTTTCCATGTCCAGAATCTTCAAGGCAAAGTGAATTATGACACATGGAACTCTCAAGCTTCTCAGCAAAAATGCTGTGCTGAACTGGGCATAAGTCTGCCCTCGCAGAATTGCCATAAATGTGCAACATATATTCCAAAGAAAAACACTGGGAAGCCGGGGACTGGCCATTGAAGTTTGATGTCATCTCTCTCCCCAGTCACCTCCCTCCATGTGGCTACCGACAGTGACACATGTCCACCAGTCCACCTTGCTGGTGCTGCAACCACTGCTGTGTCTCCTATTGATACCCACAGTCATGTGTCTTCACCTCATGCCTGGCCAGCTACTGCTGCCACTCTAGCCACTACAGATATGCCCACAGCGCCTCTGCCACCACAACCGGGCAAAGAGTGGAACATCAGCTTCATGAATGGGGTTTCTCTAGATGTCAACTATAAGGATGGGATTTCTCTGGGTGTCATCTTTAGGACTGGAGGCTCTCTGACCATCATCTTTAAAAACGGGGTTCTATGGACTGCATCCATATGGACGAAGTTTCTTTGGGCACCATCTCTAAAAATGATGGTTCCATTGGTGCCATTTTTATGAATGGGGCTTAGTCATTCCATCCTTATTAATTGATGTTCTCTGAGCATCATCTTTATGAATGAAGATTCTCTGGGATTCATTTTTATGAATGAGGACTCCCTGGCCTCATCTTTAAAGATAGTGGTTCTATAGACATCATCTCGATGAATGGGAATTCCATGGAGTCATCTTTATGAATGGTATTTCTCTGGGCATCATATATAAGGATGGGGTTTCCTGGGCATAATCTTTATGAAAGAAGGTTCTCTGGACATCTTCTTTAAGAAAGAGGGCTCCTTGGGCACTTTTATGAATCAGGGTTCTCTGGGTGTTACCTTTACAAATGAAGATTCTCTGGCCACCATCTTTAGTAATGAGGTGTGGGTAGGCCACAGCTTTATGAAGGGGCTTCTCCAGACCTCATCTGTAAATGGGGATTCCCTGGCATCATCACTAAGTATAGGGGTTCATAAGTATCATCTTTATGAATGGGGCTCTCTGGCTGTCATCTTTATGAATGAGATTTCTCTGGGTGTTAGCTTTATAAATTAGGGATTTTCCGGGCATCATCTTTATTAATGCAGTTTTTTGGCTGCTATATTAATGATTTATGTCATAAAGATGATGCCCATAGAAACCCCATCATAACAATTTTTTCACCAAGAACCCCATTTATAAAGATGATGCGGCTGAACCTCGGTGGTGTAGTGTTGTGTACGGCACTGTGGCCCACTGGGATGAAGGTTCAATTCCAGCAGCGGCTCCACAGGAGCAAAGGCTAGGCCTCCTACTCCCACCACCAAAGGGCAGTGAAGCACCCCCCCCAAAAGAAAAAAAAGATGATGCAAGAGAACCCCCATCTCTAAGATGAAGCAGAGAATCCCCATTTGTAAAGATGATGTCCAAATAATCCTCATTAGTAAAATTATGCCCAGAGAATCCTAATTCTAAAACATGACTCCCTGAGAAACCTCATTCCTAAAGATGATGTCAAGAGAACCCATTCAAAAAGATTATACAAGAGAAGCCCATCCTTAAAAATGATGCCAGGGAGTCCCTATTTATAAAGATGACACCAGAGAACCCCGATTCATAGAGATGATGTCCAGAAAGTCTTTCTTTGCAAAGCTGACAGCCAGAGAACCCCATCATAAAGATGATGCAATAGAATCTCCATCCTTAAAGATGATGCCAGAGAATGCCCATTCATAAAGATGGCATCCAAATAACTCACATTCATAAATATTATGCCCACAGAAGCCCATTAATAAGGTTGAGGCCCAGAGAACCCTCATTCTTACAGATGATACACAGAGAAACCCCATTTATAAATATGATGACCAGAAAACCTTCCTTCGTAAAGATGGTGTCCTGAGAAACCTAATTATGAAGATTGAGTTAGAGGTCACCAGAGAAACAAAACCAGGACACTTGTGATTCAATAGATATATACATAGATATACATATAAAATGAAGAAATAAACAGCTAATTACTCCACAGAGCAGTACCGAGGGCTCAGTTCAATTCAATTCTGAGAGACACTTAATATATTAACAGTTCTTCATTTTAAGGGCTGTTGGGTGTAAGTAAAGGAGGCACACAGCTGAGTCTTTTGTAGGGCAATACAGGCAGTCTGGTCACAGGCAGCTAACAGCAGGGTGGTCAGCCAGATGACAGAGTCTGACAGTTCCCAGCTCAAGTGATGTATATTAGCAGTGTGGTTAAGCAGGTCTTGAAGGAACCTCAAACTATAGCGACACGATCCATGGCTTGGGTGTTCCACAGAGAGTGTAGCTCTCAAGTTGAGGGAGAGAACTAGCTAAGGCAGCCACACACTGGTCCGATCATCAGTGAGAAAGAGAAAGGCGAGGCACACCAAGCCATTTATCTCTTTGCCTTTCAATTAAACTGCGACCTTATTAATCCCACATATGTTTATTGGCCAGGTTGGCAAAATAAACCTACCTATCACAAAGATGACATCCAAAGAACCCTCATTCATGAGGATTATACCCCGAGAAACTAATCCTTACGGATGAAGCCAAGAGAGCCCCATTCAAAAAGATAATGCCCAGAAATACCCTATTCTTAAAGATGATGCAAGAGAGTCCACATCCATAAAGATGACGCTCAGAGAACCTTCATTCATAAAGATGATGTGAGAGAACCCTGATACTTAGAGAGGATGATAGAAAATCCCTATTCATAAAGATGACTACCAGAGACGCCTCATTATAAGATGATGCCCAGAAAAATCTCATTCATAAAAAGGACTCCTAGGGAATCCTCATTCATAAAGATTATGAAACCCATACTTCAGGAGAAAGCCCAAAGAATCCCTATTCATAAAGACAATGCCCAGAAAAACCCCATTCTTAGAGATTTCAGAGGATCTCCATTCATAAAGATGATGTCCAGAGAACCTTCATTTGCAAAGTTGACGCCCTGAGAAAACTCATTCATAAAGATGCTTCCCAGAGAAGCTTCATCCATAAAGATGATGCCCAGAAAAACCCCATTCACAAAGATGATACCCAAAGAACCCTCAATCACAAAGATAATGCCAAAGAACTTCATTAGTAAACATAAAACCCAGAGAAACCCATTCAAAAAGATGATGCCATCTTTAGAGATGATAACCTGAGGCACCCCCATTCATAAATATGATATCCTGAGAACACTCATTCGTAAAGATGATGCTCAGAGTATCCTCTTTCATAAAGATGACACACAGAGAACCCGCAGTCATAAAGATGATGCTCAGAGAAGCCATTCTTAAAGATGAAATCAGAGAATCTCCTAAAGATGACATCCAGAGAACCTTCATTTGCAAAGATGATGACCTGAAAACAGGCATTCATTAGGATGCTGCGCAAAGAAACCTTATTCATAAAGATAATGCCCAGAAAAATTCCACTCATAAAGATGATGCCCAGAGCACCCACATTCATAAATATGATGTCCAGACAAACCTCATTAATAAATATGATGCAAGAGAATCCTCATCTTAAAAATGACAACAGAGAATCCTATTCAGAAAGATGATACACTTTGAACTTCAATAAGAAAGATGGTAAGTGGCACCAATGACAAAAGTAGACGTTCTTAAGTTTTGTAGTCTTGGTACCAGAGAAATACATACTACAAGTGCCTGTGTTAAAAGGAGATGTGCATTGTCTCATAACGCAAGTGGTAGGAAACAGAAATGTAGAGTAAGGTTGTAGGCAGTGGATTTCTCTCTTTGAAGAAGGTGGGGGTGGGTGGATTCCTTGTCACTTTGCAACATCAGGGGTGTGTACAGAGTCCATGTGTCTTGGCATCCACGGTGTCTAGTTCCTGCATGCGCCCAGCCAGGGGTCTTGGTTTGCAGGGATAGACCTTGATCCTGGCTGTTGTTTCTTAAAGGGGGTCTGCATGACCACAGTCTGCTGGCTTATCTGCCTTTCTATCTGTAGTCATGGAATATGGATAGGGCACAATCAAAGGTTGACTTCAGTCAGGCTGGTCATATAAAATATATCTTTTATAGTTCCAGGGGTGCTCAAACTTTTTAAACAGAGGGCCAGATCACTTTCCCTCATACCGTTGGAGGGCCAGACTATAGTTAAAAAAGCAAACTTTGAACAAATTCACTGTGGACCCAGGATGAGTCGGCTGCTAAGCAAGACAGGCAGAGGCAGCAAAAACACCTGGCAGGCCTGATAAATTTCCTCGACGGGCTGCATGTGGTCCGCAGGCCATAGTTTGAGGATGCCTGCTTTATACCATTACCTCCAATCTCCTTCTTCATCAGCACAAACATGCTCTAATCCTTGTGAAACTCATAGAAACCTCACTAATTCCAGAAACACTGGTCTTTCAAGAATGGACTTTCATGATGTAGTGGCTCTCAAATTTCCCAATGCTTCTACCCTTTAACACAGTTCCTCTTGTTGTGGTGACTCCCCAGCCATAAAATTATTTTTGTTGCTACTTCATAACTATCATTTTGCTACTGTTATGAATCAGGCAACTCTTGTATAAGGGTTGTTTACCCACCCAGCCCCAAAGGGGCCGCAATCTACATGTTCAGAACTGCTGAAGAGGTAGAAGTTAGGATAGAGAATAGCTGGGATTCATAGCTCTGGTAAGATTCTTGGGAGGGGGATTTACCTGGGGTGTGGCTGCAGAACTCAGGTCTCAAAGGATTATTAGGGATAAAAGCGAGCAGAGAGATGGGGAAACTGATTACAATGAAGAGAGTTCACCTGGATAAAAGTGTCTCTGTGGATCTGCAATGCCTGCCAGGTGCTGAGATGCTGTTCCTAGACCCAGGGCAAGTTGACGGGAAGACTTGTGGGCCTCTCTAAGGAAGGTCAGATCCACGGACATTGCAAAGCTGAAAAAGGGCCATCCCCAGACTGAAGGAAAAGCTTTGCACTTGTTTCATGTGCTAACTCTTGAAATGGGTGAATGTCTAGTACTTTTTGTACAGCAACTCCTTCCATCTTCTTTTGATGGCCCTCCATCTTTCATCCACTGCTTCTGTGCCAGGTTGTGGTCCCATGGTGACTTGGGAGGACGACGCAGGACTGGGCAGTGCTTCCTTCTGTGGGGCAGAGGGTTCTCTATGAGTTGAGAAAGACACAAAGACTCCTCACAATAGCAACATCTTCAAAATTGTGTCCATAGACTTTTAATTGTGCAACCAAGGCTGGAACTTCAGTTCCTTCAGCTTAAATATTCTCCGGGTATTCTCCTGCTGTGTCTTTTCTCTGTGAGTACTTACACCCCAAGGGATTCATGATAACCCTAGTTTCATCCTGGCTCAAGCCAAAACTCACGGCCATGGAGTCAATGCAGACTCAGCAGCCCCGTGTGGGCTTCTGAGGCTGTGACTGTTCATAGGAATAGAAGCCCCAATGCGTACCCCTACAACTCCCAGGATCTTGTTTTCATCCTAAACCATGGAATAAACCCAATCCCATCTTGAGAACCCCACACCCATTTTTCTGACCACCAAACTCCTCAGATGAACTTACAAGGAGACAAGCATTCTCATGAATCTACCTGGTTGTCCAGGATCCTAGCCAGGAGGAGGAGATTGCTTTGGGAAAGACAGATAAATGAACCAGAGACATTGGGAAGAATATGGAGGGTAGACTGAAGGGAATTCCCCTATAGCCCAAGACATGTAAATAAGAAAGAGCTTGTTCTCAAATGGGACCTGAGGTTTCAAAAGAGTCCCCTCTGGACAGTGTGCTTATGTTTTACTTTCTCCATCGAAAGGAGGAAAGCATAAACAAATCTGTATATAAAGAACCTTAAGGACTAGGTCAGACAAAAAGCTTCCATGGGTGTCAGCCCATTCCCACCTCTCTTCCCTAACATGTGTATGGAATGAAATTCCCTTTTGCCTCATTATTATAATTTGGATAATTTTCCTCTCAGGCAACATGTTTCACTATAGTGCTTTTAATTTGTCTCCTCAAGTTGCCCATTGAAAAATTCTGTTCAGTTCCTTTCCTTTCTCATTTATTCCATCTGCTTTAGCTATGTCTCTGTTGATGGTGGGATTCAGAGTCTCCATGACATTGACATTGGTCAGTTTTCTTTTCTCTCTTATGAGGAGACTTTTTTCTTCATGCAAAATTTTATTAATGTCATCCACAGGTGGTCTAGTCTTCTGTTGTTAGTGTTCAATTAATCACTAATTGAACATGATCTTGACATGATCTTGACATACATGTTGGATATAGCTAAGGCTGAATTTGGGGTTCTCATGGATTTGTGTCATTTTCTTTGGCTTCTTGATCTCAGCTTCATTTTTAACTGCTGATAATGAGTTTCTCCAAAATTTCTTTTATATTAGTGGCTAAATTCTGAGCATTTCACTTATGGGTGGATATGGATAAGAATCAAACCCCCCCAAACCATATGCATTAATTCTCATTAGATTCCTTGGGACCTTGAACCAATGCAGTAGAAAACCTTGCCCTCAGGCAGAATGCATTGGAAAAAGGATTGCTTCCATCCTTCTGCAGACAGTCCTGGGAGAACCGGTGTCTTAGGGGCTTGTCTGGCTGTCCTTGGTGGACAGTACTGGAATTTTCACAGTCAGGACCATATCCCAGTCATCTTGCCCAGACTGTCTTGGTTGGGAAAACCCACTTGTAAGCTCTATTCAACATAATGTAATTGGACTACAGCAGTTCTCAGGGTGACCAGTAAGCAGGAAGGTGAAAGCAGAGAGAGAGAGAGAGAGAGAGAGAGAGAGAGAGGCGGGGGTCCAAGTCCAGAGAGATGTATTTGACCTCCAAGGGAAGTCTTAGGCTGCACCCTGATTGACAGGCTGAACTCCACAAATAGGCTTATATAGGTGCGACATTTTAACTAACATCATATGAATCATATGAATGACTTCTTCGATGGTGTTGGCATTCATGTGGGATACATCTAAGATTGTATTTGGGTTAATATGAATGTGTTTGATTTTTTTCAACTTTAACTTGAATTTACATGTGAGTAGAAGATTCCCTCATTCACAGTCAGCAAGTTTCCTTTTTGAAAGCTTCAAAAGAGCTTCTCAAACATCACAAAGTTGCAGCTTAAAATATGAGCCTTCTTTTTGTTTCCAACTTTTGGAGTCTAACTGCCAGAAATTATCCGTGTCCTTTTTTTTCATGCTGGATTCCTTTAACGGGGGTGGAGTTGGTGTTACACTTAATCATGTTCTTAAACAAGCTGACAGGGAGGATAACTCTAAAGTAAAGCCCTCACGCAAGGGCAGAGGCTGCAACATGGGAAAAGAAACGGCCCTGCCTCCACGTGGAAATCTTCCAGTGATGACTTTGTTTCCCATCTTCTCAGCAGTGCAGCCACTTGCCATCCCGGTCGTAGTGTCAAGAGGGTACCCGCCACAGAAGACCGCCACTTGATCTTCTGCTTCTGCGGGTGAAGTCATTCTGGGCCCACTTGGTCAGGACACCCTGTTCTGAAGCCGGAAGGGGAAAGGCAAGGCTTGCTAGAGAAATTAGGCCCTATAGTCATGTTCTTCATAGTAGTTTACCTGGTGTTTCGTGGAAACTGGGTGATACGGAGAGCCACAGCTTTCCGGCCAGCTGCCTTCTGCTATGTAGCTCATAGAGGTCTTCCATGATGGGTGCAAAGGAAAAGAAACCCAGGGTCATCTGTAGGGACAGGTGCATCATGGGTAATCTCCTTCAATTTGTCGTATTGATTGCATGTTCCATATCAGACTGGAGACATTGGTAAAAATCTTTAGTTTCTCCTTCAGCAGCTTCCATGGCTGGTGAGATCTGGGTCATCATTGTATCAGCTGGGTTGTCCTGGACACCCACATGTATTCTGTCACGGAGGGCATTGTCATGCAAGATAGACCTGGAAACTGCCTTTCTGATAATGAATGCTGAATGTGCCTGCCCTTCGGGCTCTCCCATCCAGTTACCAGGTTCAAGAGGCCACTTACTTTTATGTTTTCTTTGACTTTTGTTTAAGTCATCCTAGAGTGTGACCCTATGTGATAGCATCCTGGTAGTAAAGGATTGAGGCTGTGACCCCCAATGAACAAAGTGACAAAACCAAACTCAGCCATCCAGACCTTGCTCGGTTATGAGGAAACCTGCACCCTCTCTGTCACAAACTTGCCGAGATAGATAAGCAGGGCGATTTCTCCCAGTGGCAGCCAGTGTTATGCCAGGAGAAATGGTAGGAGAAGGAAGGTCAGCAATCACAGAGCTTGATAAGTAAGTGACATGGCTGAAAAGAAAATGTGTCATCTGAAAGGTAAATCCTTTCAAAGGTTTTTGGTAGAGGCTTGAGTAACCTACAGTGTCTGGGTAGTTATCTATATTCTCTGTGTCTCTACAAACTGCCATGAATCTGAGATAACTGGAATCCCTGGCCCTCCCCGCCCCCTTCCAAAAACATAGATGAAAGAAAATGAGGCCAGTGTAAGGCCACCTGCTCAGAAAGTGATCACATGGGAGGGACTTCTGTTTTGAGAAGGCATCACCCAGTTGTGGTGTTTGAAACACTCCATATAAATCATCATTACTGAGCTGAATAGAGAAGGAGTCCGGGCACAATCGTGGGTTAAGGTTTGGGCAGGTACCCACAAGATCCATCAGTGTAACTAACAATGATTTGGGGCAAAGCTGAAGCCATCTACTCTGCGCAGACACCTGCAAGGGCAGTTCCCCTCTCCAGTGTGACCTCACTGGGAGCCAGAACCGACCCAATGTCTCAGAAGTTGAGCTCTAGGGAATGACCTGCCCTGATACAATCTATAAAGGCTAAGCTATCTATTGTCAGCAGCCAATGAGCAGAAGATTGTAGTTATTTATTATATCTGCGCCTTTCATCAGACATACAGTTCATTGGACTTGAGAGAGCCACCACCATATTTCCCATTTAACTGATTCATCCACTTCCCCAGCTGCTGAACTCACTGCCCACCATCAGACCAGTTCATCTTGGATTCCACAATCCCTGGACCACGTTGAGTGAGGAGAAGAATCCGGTTTGAAATCTTAGCCCCAGGTGGACCTTGCCAATCTCTACCACAGTGAGTTGATAGCGGAATGGCATAGCCAGAAAGCTCCCCTCTGAGAAGCTAAGTAGGTGGGAGAGGGATCCAGGTTTTTCAGGGTTCAGACAACAAGCTGTGTTCTCTCAGAGTTCTGAGCAGACTCCTGTTTCCATTCACAGGTCAGGATTCCTTTTGGGGCAGCTTGATCAGTATGAGCAGCAGGAATTGTTCCAGACTCCTGGACCTGGCCATCCAGAGTGTGTGCAGAACGAGGCCTCGGCCATTGACGCTCTGGACTGGCTGCCCATAGATCTCTTCCCTCCCTTGTTCATGGCAGCCTTTGTCCGAGGACACACAGAGACAGTGAAGGCCCTGGTGTGCTCCTGGCCCTTCACCCAGCTCTATCTGGGGGCTGTGATGGAGGATTGTGAGTTTCCCTATAGTGTCTTCAATGCTGCACTAGATGGTCTTGAGATGTTGCTTGCCCACAAGGTTCGACCCAGCAGATGCAAACTGAAGCAGCTGGATTTACGGCTGAACACAGACACCGAGGTCTGGAACACGTGGCTTATAACCCAATCCAATGACTCTGTGACCTCACCACAGGAGGCTGAGGCCACCAAACTCAGGACTGAGGCTCCAAATGAGGGCAGATCCAGGTCAGAGGAGAAGCATCAGCTCGAGCCCCTTGTAAAGGTGTTC
>PVJH01035575.1:0-19548 GCA_004026705.1 Nesogale talazaci
ACCCCTCCACTGGCTCCCTGCTCCATTCTGGCATGCTGCATTCACATCCTGGAACACAGGGCCGAATTCTGGTCCCTCTTTCCCTCCCAATTTTCTGGTCTGGTAGGAGGAGCTCCAAGTGGATGAGTCTTAACTAAAAACAATTTCTTCCACACTCACCCCCAACGATTGACTTTAAAAATGCAAATTATTGTGCTTCTTAGAATATAGCTTCTTCCTAACAATTTAAATATTTAGGTAGTCTCCCATCATGACTCTCCTGATCCCTGTTTCTCTGTGGACCTTAGAATGTAGTGATTTTCTACCTTTCTTCCCTCACCTTATTGATATCTTCCTCTCTTTGTGACAAGTCCATTTATAGTTCTTCAAAAATGTAATTTAAGATCCAAACTCTTGCATAGGAGACCAATTCTATGAAAACTGACTTGTCTATGCCCTGAATGTCTGTCTCTTTCAGTGGTTAAATCAACTATCACGTTACTCAATCACCTCCTGACCTCAATAGTAATTTATTTTTCCTGTTAGCACTTCCCCAAATATTTCTTTTTTAAAGCAATGATGATGTATTTAATCCTTTTGATTCTTACAATCCACATAACCCAGAATTTTGGTTGAACTATTAAGTGAGAATTATCTTTTGATAAAATATATAGACCTGCAGTATTACCTAATTTTTGTGAATCAGCTTTTGTTTATTCAGTTTATGTAACAGCCTTAGCAGGAAGGAGTTATACAAAACACTGTATTGTATGAAAAACACATCTCATTCAAGAAAATTGTAAGTTTATACTTGTGAACCTCTTCATTGATTTATATTCTTCAACCCATTTTCTTTTGAATGGATGTTATGTTTCCCATGATATGAGTGAATTCTGTGAAGCACTAGGTGATTACTGTTTGAAATAAAATAGCTATACAGAATGAAATTGGCGTTTCCCATAGGATGACATTTTTAGGAAAATCATTAGAAATTGAGGCTAAACCCAAAGTAATGGAAATCAGTAATGGAATATTTGTAACTAACATGCTTTTCATTTGAGGAAATCTGAATTTTTCTAATTTGAGCTAAAACAATAATAATTTTTGCTTAAAAATTATCATTTTGTGAGCCATCTAACATATTCTTACTAAAATATACCTTCTCAGTACACTACCTTTCCCAAAGTAATATATATAGATCATTTAGACATCTCATAACTAAGTTATTTTTATAAGGGCCCTTTAATTGCATAATATACTGCTCTAAGAAGTCATTTCCAAACCTTCAACATTTGGTTCACAAGTGAAGTGTGTGTCCACATGAGCCTCCTGCTCTTGCTTTCCCTACAGGCTATCACTGGAGACACTCTGAATAAGGAAGCAGCCAACCTGTGGTGCTGACTGTGGTACTCCCAGTCGCTGACGAGGTGGACAGAATGAACTGAAGCTTTGTACAACATGTATGTGTATGGGTAAATGTATACATTTTAATAGAGAAAACTATAACCAAGTGCTTTACAAGGTTGCATACTCCAATGATCATTGGTTCCATCATCCTTGGCACTGCATCTTATAAGGAAGGAAGACTAAAAGTATTTTAGTTAATCCCACACAAAGTCATTGGATTATTTCTAAAGCAATTTTTTTTACTTTATAACCTATTTTTGGTTCCTATTGCATTCTTTATGTCTCACTTTCTTTTCTTTTTTTTTTGGGGGGGGGGACATCACTGCTCTCCAGTGGTGGGAGTAGGAGGCCCAGCCCCACTGCTGGAATTGAACCTCCGTCCCAGGGGGCCGCAGTCCCGCACACAACCACTACGCCACCGGAGCTCAGCCTATGTCTCACTTTCAAGAAATATTTGAGTCACATCTCTCTAAGTGATCAATTCCGTACACTGCTTTATTTTGACAACCATGAAAAAAAGATGACTTTTTCTCCCAGCATAGGTTTCCAGTCTGTGGGTGGCATAGACCTCTATTCAAAAGTGGAAAAAGGGTGGGGTGCTCTGATGGATCAGTTTTCATATTGACAATTACAGCATTCATCCTGTTCACTGTGAGCAATTTACATTTGTTCCTTTAATATGGCCATTAAGTCAGATTTGTACCATTGTATAGATGTTGAAAGTGAAGCTGAGAGTCCATACACAGTCCTGTTTTTAGGTGCTATTGAATCTGCTCTAAATCATAATAACCATGTGAACCAATCTCACAATTTTTCCTCCCTCTGAGTCCCTTGTTGAAATCACTGCATTGATATAGCATCTCATCAAGAATTTTCCTCATTTCTGCTTACTGTACTTTCCCAAGCATTATATCCTCCTGGGAAGAGTCTCGCCTGATAACATGTTCAACATATATTCGAAAAAGACTTTCCAGGCTTGCTTCCAAGGAGTATTCTGGTCATACATCTTCCAGTACAGGTCTGTTCATTCTTTTGGCACTCTGTGAAACACACAATATTCTTCACGAATACCATAACTCAACAGGATCGATTCTTCTGTAATCCCTATTCATTTGGCAAGTGCACATCTTTCCTTAAAGACTTGACAAATGTCTTTTGTGGCAGGTTGGAACAGTGCAGTAGTATTATTTGATGTCCCCACTGCTTGACAACTCCAATCGTTTCTGCGTTTGTTGGGATGTTGCTTATTGATTCCCTTGTGATTATTTTTTTTATTTCTTCTGATCTTGATGTGAAGTTCTTCATATATGCTAGTTCTCAGACTATTTATTCTGCATGCACATTAAATAAATATGGTAAAGATATACAACATTGATACACACCTTTCCTGATTTTAAACCACTCTTTATTTTCTTGTTCTGCTTAAATGAATGCTAAAGGGTATATATACAGGCTTTGCATATGCACACTCAGTATTGCATAAAATACAGTCTTTGCAATATTATACATAATTGTACACAATCAAGTGCCTTTACGTAATCAATAACTTACATGTAAACATCTTTCTGGGATTCTCTGCTCTCAGTCAAGATCCAACAGATATTAGTTGTGATATCCCACATTTCATGTCCACTTATGAATTTGGATTGAGTTTGTAATTATCTTCACCAAAGCTTTCCTCGAATATGATAGTCAAGATATTGTTACATATCAGCATTCTGTTGGATCACTTTTATTGTATGGATACAAATTATTAATTTCTTCTAATCAAATAGTTAGGTAGTTATCTTCACATTTCTTTGAATGAGTGCCTCTCACACTGCATTCATTTGTGGAAAATGTTCCATTGGTATCTCTTCAATTTCAGGAGACTGGTTTTCACCAGTATAGTGTGGGTATGCTCCTGCAATAATATAAATTCTTGATCACAGGCTACCTCCTGAAATGGTTAAATATAAATACCTGCCATCTATTTGACTCCAACCTATACTGACCTTATACACAGCAATAAGAAGTTGTTGCGCACTCTGATGTCATCATCATGATTTCCAGTATATTTAAGTCGGTTGTCCTTACTGACCATCTACCTCACCAAATCCAAAGTCTTCCTCTAACAAAGGAATCCTACTGATGAAATGCATAAACCAAGCAAGTCAAACAATGCTCTGTTGAGATTCATAAAGTTTGGCTTATTTTTGGAAGGAGATCACTCATTGTTTCTTCCACTCTGTCTTTGTTTAGAAGCTCCCTTAAACTCTGATCAACATGAGTAATCCTACAAGTATTAGAAACGTGTGCTATAGCTTTTAGCATCAGAGCAGAACATGAGGCATCACAGTACAAAAGTCTGACATACAGATGATGGAACATGGAAAAAATCTAAAAAGCAATACAAAATTAGGCCCATCGAGTTGCAAGACTTAGGATCCCGTTGACACAAAATTATTTGTTCGGTTACCAATTGTGATATGATTACCTTGAAACCACCCGTATCTCCATGGGAGAAAGGTGAGGCCTTTTTCTCCTGCGAAGAGTTAACCATTTCAGAAATCCTCAGAGGCAGTTCTCCCCTGCCCTACAGACTCACTCTGAGTCAGAATCAACTTGATTGCCGTGAGTTTTTAGTGAGTGGTAAGACATTTTTTAAAATTTCTTTGTTTTCTCACTAAGTCATGGTTTTTCTTTCTTTCTTTTTTTTAAAAAAAGCCAGGGGAGACTACGAATGCAGTCTCCCACTACTGCAAATTATGCAGTTGAGTTTCCCACATTTGGGGAAATGGCAGGGGTCAGCACATCCAGAGTACAATGAATAAGCCTCACCCTGGTAAAACCACCTTCGTGATCATGGTATATCCCCTACCAGGTAAGTATTAAATCATGTTTTATCTTTTTTTTTTTGGCATCACTGCCCACTGGTGGTGTGAGTAGGAGGCCCAGCCTTGCTGCTAGATATGAACTTCCAACCCAGTGGGCCACAGTCCTGCGTACAACCACTATGCTACCGGGGCTCAGCCCATGTTTTATCTTTTATAAATTCTAAAAGTATTGTTTACGAAGTATAGTATATTTCATGTTATGCTAATAGTGGTCATACAATTCTATAATCACTTAACTATCATGAATACTGAAATAAATAAGAAATATAATCCACATCATGTAGATAAAAATGCTGTAAAAGCATATGGACAACTGCTACCTGTGTTTCACTTTGTCATACTGTGATGGCTTGCAAGTTGTAGTGACATTCGAAGGTATACATAGTATTTAAAATACCAACACTATCATTCTGGGAAACAGATTTCAGTAGATCTTCCAGAATAAGGCATACTGGAAAGAAGAACCCAACAAAGTTATGAAAAAAATGGCCAGTGCAAACCTTACAGACACCAGAGGGACATTGTATGATATAGAACCAGATGATGACATGACTAAGAAAGAACTACCTTTTCAAAGTGGACAGGATGCTTCTTAATAATATGGATGGGACTTTATTGACTGATGTGAAATGATTTAAAATGGGAAGAAAGAGCTAAAAGTACCCATTAATAATCAGAATGCTAAATATAAATGGAATGAAACAGGGAATATTTGTCTCATCCAAAAGAAAATTGAACACAAAAGATCAATATATCCTAGTGAACTGAAATGAACTGACAGTGACTTAGACAATTATATGATCTAATATGCCAAGGATGATAAATTGAAGAGAAACAGTATCACATTCATTGTCAAAAAGGACATTTCAAGATGTATCCTGAAATACTGTGCTGTCAGTAAAAGGATAATATCTATATTACAACACAATAAAAGCAATTAAAATAACTACTACTCAAATTTGTATACTAATCACTAGTGCCAAAGATGAAAATTTGAAGGGTTTTTTTGTTTGCTTTTTTAAAACCAATTGTTGCAGTATAAAATTGATCAACATATAATAAAGTTGCACAGATTACCACCAGTGATTGGAATGTTTAAGTTGAACACAAGGAAGAATGATTGCTATATGGAAAATGTGGCATTGGTGATAGAAGTATGATAGTGTAGTGCAACAAAGAGCACCAGGTAGAATGTGGAAGATTTAAACTGACCATATTTCTGGAAATATACACTGGATAATCTTAGTGTCTGAAATCAGAACTAAACCAGGAACTGACTGAAGTACAATTAAGGGGTGTTGTGAAAATTCGAGTTAATATAATATAAAATTAAAACCCATTTATGAGAACTGAAAGGTAATGCGTATCCCCTATCTGGGTTTAGAATCTCCATTATGAAGAGATTTGACAAAATAAATAAAAAAATACTGATGAGTTGTAGGATGATAGTGAGGACATCATGCATTTAGAATGCTATTGGAAATTTACATTAAATGTTGCATCATACATTAAAAGATTATTGGAAAGACAAAGAAGATAAACACAAAGAAGACTTCTAGAAGAGACTCTTAAAATGGCTCTTAAATGTAGAACATCCAAAAAATATATAAGAATATAAGTGAACACAAATTTTCAAAAAACAGCTGAAGAGACAAAGTTCAAAGAGCTGGTGTAAGAAACCCCAAATGGAATAATCTGTACAAGCTGAAAGAATTTAAGACCAAAACAATTCAAGACCCAAGTTGTAATATTGGATTCAACTGTCAAAAATCAAAGGAAGCACCAAAAGTAGATGGAAAGAATAAAGTCACAAGGGTGTTCTGTCTGCATAGTGGTCATTCTTTCGGCTGCCTATTGCAACGCCAGCAGTTTGGAATTGCCATCCTATCTCAGAAAGAAAGAGAAGGCTTTCTGCTCCCCGAAAGAGTTGACAGTCTGGGAAACCCCTGGGGAAGTTCTACCAAGGTGTATACGGTTGCTGTGGGGCAGAATTGACTTGATGACAGTGAGAGTGAGCTTTCCGTTTACCAAAAATAAATTGATTGATTAGATGGGATAGGATCATGAGCTTAAGGGCCTGGAAGAATGCACCGGTAAGAAGGGAGGTTTCTGGGATGGACAGAATACCAATCGAAATGTTTCAACATATGCATGCAATGCTGGAAGTACTTATTCCTCTACACCTAGATGTTTAAAGGCAGCGACCTGAACAACCTGCTGGAAGAGTGACACAAGAGAGTGCTGATATGTAACAATAGTTTTAAAACCACATGCAAGAAAAATTTTGTTGTGAATAAATAGTGGTTGGAGTAGTATACTGGCAAGGTGCTTCCAGAAACTCAAGCCAGCTTCAAAAGGTGATGAATGAAGAATGGGTCAGATGGATCCTGGCTGAGATCAAGAGAAAACCAGATGACTGTTCACTTGTGTTTCTTTACTATGCAAGGGCATTTGACTTTGTAAACATAGCATTTGAGGCATAAAATTATGAAAAGTGGACATCCTACATTTAATAGTGTGCGTGTGACACTTGTACATAGATGAATAGGGAGTCTCTTGAACAGAATATGAGAGAAGTATGTGGTTTCAAATTAGGAAATGTGTGCATCAGCGTAAACACTGTACTTTTCTATCCCATTAGAAATAGCAGTATAGTCCACATCAGATAAGAAAATTATAGTGACTTAAAGGGCCAAGCCAAATTTCTTGAGCCAAGATTGTCTTTCTTATTGTTTTTAAGGTAAACATAATTGCAAAGGACAAAATGAGATGCTCACTGAATTATTTTAAATTCTGGCCACTCTGCTCTTTAAATGGACTAGATCTTTTAGAGGTCATTCCTTAAACAAAAAGCTGAACATTAGAGTAACAGATTTGTCAACCCTTAATATAAGTTTTTTGAAAACAATTTTTGCTGTGTATTTGGAGGCTTACGTTTCAGACTGTCACTTTAGCCATTCAACCATTTAAGCAACTTTTCAAACCTAATACTATGCTTTGTCTCCTAATTTTTCCCCTTCTCCTTCTTGAAAGACATTATCTTCCCCTTCATCCTTCACGCCTTAGTAATGCAGTCACCTGGCAGGTCCACAGAATATATGGAATATTTATTTGAAATGCTTTTGCTTTCTTCATATATCCCTTAATTTAGAAGACCAATGTCCTCAAACTTTTCTAGTTTAACATCTCCTGAATGTTCAGATTTAATTTTGTTGTACTGGCTTCTGGGCTTTGTAAGTAGGGACAACTCTACTTGGAAACTCACTGTGTCAGTTCTACTCTGTCTCCTAGGGTGACTATGAGTTCATGTCGACCAAATTCATTGACTTCTGATTAAAAGCATACGTGTTAGCTAATGTTTCTGTGAGACTTCTTGACTTTAAAATATATATATTTTTTCAGGCTGTGGCAGTCACCTAATATGGTGTCAATTTGAGGATTAAGAGTGTAGAGGTGTAGTCTAGCCAGTCAATCTAGAGGTAACCAATGAGACTTCAGTGTGGGCATCACCTTCTCCTCTGAGAATTCTGAGAAATTTGGTACTTCCTCCTTGGAGGCAGGTGATATTCTCTCTCTCACTTGGAGACTCAACTGACAAGACTTACTTTCTGTGAGACATCCCTGAGGTGAAGACACATGCTACCACCCTAGTGCCCTGAGTCAGACAAGCCATGTGGATGCAACCATACCTCTAAAGCTGGAGAAACCACATGGACACTTCTGCCATCATTGTGATTCTTACAACACCACTGAATCCAAAGATTTTCTTTCCACTGGCTTTTGATCATTCTGAATTTAGCATCATTGCATGTGTTTCATGAGTGTGAAGAGGACTTTATAGATTGGTCTTGCACATATGGGCTAATATTGGACTTATGACCGTGGACTGGACTGGGTTGGGATGGTTTCTCAATGTATAATTGCCCTTTGTATAAAACTCTTTCTTGTATACATATGCATGTTTATAGATTTATTTCTCTAGTCTACCGGGACTAACACAGACACACAACACAGATATTCATGCATACAATGCATATATATAGACACTCACACACATATGCATATTTATTATGACAAAAAGTTACTCGGTATTGTCATGCTAGATAAACTGAAAACATAAATAGTAAAAATGTTAACATAATGATTCTATGGAATCAATCTGCTTCAGTGAGCATCAGTAATATTGTTCAGTTAAAATGTGGGGTGCTTCTGGGACAGATAACTAATATGTGCAAATGGTTTGAGAGTGTTTAGTAGTAACAGCCTAGATTACCTTTAAGATATTGTTGTAGACTTATGGATGTAAAAAACATGTAGAAAGGGGGCTCAGAATGAAGTAGACTTATATCAACCTAGATTGAAGCACACATAGAATTCAATAGGCATGCAAGAGAAGACAGGAGCTATACATGTTGCTCTCCAGGTAAGGAAAAATGTATATGCTGAGTAATTCAGAAACCATTAGAACTGTTGGAAAGAACATGGTATGGAGATGATTGCTTTGGTTTCAAATAGTGGAGGCAAAGCTTCACTAACTCAATCTAGAGTCTGGAATTGCCATGCCTAAAAGCCAAGAGAGTGGGGCTGTCTCCCAAACCTAAGATGGAGTGTTTGCCTTGCTTAAGGAGTCATCATTCTAGCAGAATTCTTGGACAAGCAAAAGGGAGTGTCCAAATCTTATAGAGAAGGATTGCCATTCCAGTGGCATTGAAGGTGGGGCTGAAATAGATATCTGAAGGACCTTCACCAGAAATATGAAAACTAGGGCAAACACTCAGGATCCAGAGTACAAAGTCACTGCCCTGATGACCTCGGAGAAAAGAATTATGTTTATGCCTTTGAAAGGTAATGCACTTTGTTGAGTTGAATTTTGGATTTTATTGTGCTCAATATACATTTCGTTTCCGACAAGTACTCCAAATTGTAATGAAATACCTAACTTGTGCCACTTTCACCATTGTACTTTGGAAGCAGATCATTTGAAGACTGGAACACACAAGCCCACAGATCACAAAGAATTTGGACCAGAATGGAGTATGTCTAAAATCTCACCCATACTTGAATTAGATGGTTCATAAGAGAAGAACATGGACTCAGAGTTGATTTAAGACTTTTGCTATGATGTGATGGGGAAAATATGTTTTGTATGTCGGAAGAACATGACTTTAGTAGGTGTGGGACATAAAGTAAGATGTTATGGATTGAAACGTGTCTTCCCAACATATATCACACATCTCTCATTCCCTTAGCTCCTGAATACTCCCTACTCCCATTTCCATAATCCAAATTTACAAATTTACAATTTACAAATCTGGCTAGACCAGAGAACACACATTGGTACAGATAAGAGCTTTTAATACATGGAATTCAGGAAAAATGAGTTCTTCAGGAACAGTAATGGGAATACTGATATCATGAGGATAGGAGATTGGTCAGGGAGGGGGAAGGGTGAGAAAGGAGGAATGAACCCATCCTAAGATTGGATAAATAGACCTCCCCCAAGGGATGAATAACAAATGTTAATGAAAGGAGACAATGTATAGTATAAGGTATGAAATAACAATAACATACAGAGTTGATCAAGGATATATGAAGGTGAGAGGGTAGAGGAAGGAGGGGCAAAATGGAGCTTAAACCAAGAGCTCAAGTAGAAAATACTCTGGAAATGATGATGGCAACATATGTACAAATGTGCTTGAAATGCTATAAGAACTGCAAGAACCCCCAATAAAATTATTTTATTGCAAATTCTCATCTTTAGACCTAACTTTCTAATACTATTTGGAAATGAGTTATCTTTGTTAATGAAGTGGATTAGCACTGAATTTGCCTTAAATTAGTCTTTATTACAATGTATAGGAAATGTTTTTGTTAGCAGCCAAGTCATGGGTCAAGGTAATGCTAGGTCTCCCTTTTGGGATATAAAAGAGTTTAAATAACCAAGTGAGAGTAGAGGAGGGGCCAGATTGACACCAGACTCACCAATTTTACAATGTAACTGAAGAAGTTTAACAAGAAACCAACAGATATTAGAATTTTTCTACATAGTCCATACAGAGAAAAAAACTACCCCATAGATGGTTCTCTAATTGGTTCTCTAAATTTAGACTGTTAGCCTATTTAACTATGAGAAACAGTTTTCTGTTTGCTATGGGCATTCATTTGAAAAGTTTCTGTTACAGCAAACAGCATTATTTAACTAAGACAGAATATAATTAAGTAAAACAGAAAGTTGCTTTGACTCAATGAAAAAAAAAATTTATAAACTATGAAGGGATCATGGGGGGCAGGAGGGAGAGGAAAAATGAGGAGCTGATATGAAGGGCTTAAGTAGATAGCAAATGTTTTGAGAATGACGAGGACAACAAATGTACAAATGTGCTTAACATACAATGGATGCATGTATGGATTGTGAGCCCCCAATAAAATTATTTTAAAAAAAAAGACCTAATAAATAGTAGCCTTGATAGGAAGATTTATGCTTGTTTCTTTTCAGGAATATTTTTTAAACCTCCTACTCCAAATTATATATTCAGCATGATAAGGTTTTTAGGGTAAGATTTTTCTAGGGTTTCGTTTTGGTTTTAATAATCTGAAGACTATCGGGTTAATGCATTTAGTTGATTTTTCTATTTTCTGAAGTATTTAGAGTAGGAACTTTTGCTACAATTTAATATTTGCAGAAGAGTCCAGAAGCAATAGTGAGTGATACAAACAAAAAACAATGACTCATATAATAGGAAATCTCCCTTTGCTTGTTTCCTCCCAACCACCATGAATCTCTTTTCTAATGTGTTTAGAAAAAAGCTAGCATATCATTTGCTCATTTTCTCTCAGCTGAGTGTTTGGATGAAAATTCATTGCTATTAGGAGTAGCCTATTCATTATATGTTCATCTATAGGGTGTATGCATTTTTTATAAGGAACATAGCTGGATAAAAGACATAAACTTGCAGGAAAAAAAAGGTAGAGGGTGGTTAAAAAAAAAAGTAACATATGTGCCAAGAGAATTCATGCAAGTACTAACCTAATCTTCCATTTCTCTTATAAGATCAAATTAAATAAAATAATATTAAAAGCTGTTATGACCAATTTAATACTATATATGGAGATATAGAAGATATAGCAAAACACCTCTTTATAAGAGTTATTTCACTGAAGTTAAATATTTGAAATACATATTGCAAAATATATATATGCATTTTGCACACTCATTTTATGTGTTTTATGGAGTTACTCATTTATACATATATATGCACAGCTTGATTCATTGCATAACTAAATTTCATTTAAATATTTATTTGTCTTTAATAGCCTTGAACTTCAGTAAAGTATTTCTTTACTGAAAAATATATTTATTTTCTCAGAAGTAAATAATTTTCTTCCTTGTTGCTGAGAGGAAGTATTTATTCAATCTATGGATAGTATTATCTCTGTAAATTTTATCCCAAAATAAAGCACAGATTATATGACACTAGACTGTCATTGTTCATGACTGATAAAAATAGATTAAATAATAATTTACTTTACTGCTTTGTAAAATGCATTTGTACACATATTTATTATGACATGGAACACCTAAAATGTGAAGTCATATTTTCAAAAATGGATAAGAATTCTAACTCAGTTTTTCTTTCTAAGGCTTCTATGCTTTTTTAAAAATCACATCCATAAGTATACTAAATGAACATCGATTGAAGTCATCACAGACTACAATATGTCTGTTCCAAGCTAAGTAGCTTAAAATAAGTTAAAAAATGATAATCTTTTATTATAGCATTATTTGCATGAAATTCAATGTAAAATGATACCCTGTTTTTTTGAGAACTAAACTTTTTAAACACCTCAGCTTGTATTGTGATATTATTATTTGAGTGAAAATGTAGAAAATTCCCAGGTTAGTGTCTTGGGGGACCACAGCATCCAACTAGAGGAGCTGAGATTAACCAATTTATATCCCACTTTTAAAGCAAGACATTACTGCCATAGCTCTTGTCCGCTTTCCAACTCAACTTGAAATCAAGCTTCCTATGCCCTGGAATACTGAAGAAGAGTTCTACAAATCACATCCATTGTCTGAAACATTTTTGCAAACAATGTATCTGAGTCTCACTGCACCTGAACTGGTAAACTGGTCTCACCATTCAGAGCCGGACTAGCAGCCTGTAATTAAGACCAGAGAGTCAGCTGTCTGACCTATTAGTTCCTGGGAAGCAGATGCAGCTTAGAGTAAAGATTGATGTAAATAGGATTATTACAGAACAGAGTGACTGGAGCACAGGTCCAAAATACATGAGAATAAATCAATGCTGGTCACACCTATGAGCACATTCCTCCAGCAATCAGGAGACCCACCATGTCTCCTAAGGAAGAGAGATATCTTTGCTGGAAGGATAAGGGGGATTTTGGTAGACGGTTTTGTGTCTCTTAAGTGGAAAGTCATGAATTATATAGCCTATTATTGCTAGGTGCCATCCAGCTGATTCTGACCGACAGTGACCTTATGCAAACACACCAAATACTTGCTGATCCTGCATCAACTTCACAACTGTTCTTAGACTCAAGGTCACTGCTACAGTCAGTGTCAACTCACTGTGTGGAGGGCCTTCATCTTTTTCACTGCCCCTTCACTTTACCAAGCACAATGTCCAGCTTCAGAGGTTGATCTCTCCTGAGACCATGTCCAAAATATGTAAGACAAAGTCTCATCACCATTGTCTCCAAGGAACAGTCTGGAAATATTTCTTACAAGACAAATTGGTTTGTCCTTTTCAGCAGTCCATGTGAATTTCAATATCATTCTCCAGCACCACAATGGAAATACATCAATTCTTCTTCAGTCTTCCTTATGTACTGTCCAACTTTCACATGTATATGAAGCAATTGAAAATATTATGGCCTGAGTCAGGCACACCTAGGCCACAATGCAACATCTTAGCTTTTCGATATTCAAAAGAAGTCTTGTGAAGCAGATCTACCTGATGCAATGTATCTTCTGGTTCTTTGAATGCTGCTTCCATGAGCATTGATTCTGAATCCAAGCAAGACACAATTCTTGACAACTTCAATATTTTCTGTTTCTCATGATGTTATGAGGTTTTGGTCTTCTTCACATTGGGCTGTCCTCCATACTGAAGATTTCAATCCTGGATCTTCATCATGAGTGCTTCAAGTCTTCCTCACTTTAAACAATTCAGCTTGGGTGGTCTGCATATTGGAGGATGTTAGTAAGACCTCCTCCAATTCTGATGCTGCAGTCTCTTCAGAGAACTCAGCTTCTCCTAGTATCTAACGCTTAAGGCTCTTTGGTACACTGCAGAAGTCTTGGTTTTAGGGAATTAAAGAGTTGACTGATACTGCAAGGTCAGTGGTTCAAGTCCATCACCTGATCTGTGGGAAGAAGATGAGACTGCCATCTTCAGGAAAAGTTTACAAAGTTGGCAATGCGGGGTAAGCATTGATTTGCTAACCTAAAAGTGGTAATTCAAATTCACCACCTTCTCTCTGGTGGAGTAATGGGTCAGCTTTCATAAAACCTTTTCTCAGAGACACTGTCTAGGGTTCCTTTGTGTAGGAACGGACTTGATGGCACTAACCTGAAGGGCCACATGGAAGAGATGATGAATCTGGAATGTGGTATAGCACTGATGAAACACATAATTATCCTCTGATCCTTTAATATTGCCTCCCCTAACTTTTGTGGTCTTTGTTTAACCTCAAAGATCTTGTTAGACCTGTGTATGATCATTTGTACAGCTAAAATTGTTCAATGCAAGAAAGTCAAGATAGAGAGCCTCCAGAAACAGTAATGGGAGTAATATTCCTGAGAATACGCGAAGATGGGATGGGGAAGGGGGAGAGGGGGATCTGATAGCAAGGATGACTGCATAACTCCACTCCGGTGGAGTGGATATCAGAATTGTAGGTGAATGAATATGTTGGATGAGGAAAAGTACAAAAATTGAAAGAAGAAGGAAGAAAACAACAATAATAACAATACATAAGAATAATAAGGGTCCTGGTTGGTAAGATGAGTGCATAAAGGAGAACTGATATCCAAGAGTTCAAGAAGAAAGAAAATGCTTTAAAACTGATTGTGGTAGCAATTACACAATTATGCCTGATCTAATTGAATTATGGAATGGAATGATAACTTTGAGAGCTTCCAATAAAATAATAATAAGCACTGGTCTACTAACTAAAAGATCAGCATTCAAAATTCCCAGAGATACCTCAAAAAACGGGCCCGTGATCTACTTTGAAAAGTTGCACAGTCTTAATAAGCCTAAGAAGCAGCTTATGCTGTGACACATGGAGTCATTATGAGTTGGAATTCACGCGACAGTAATTACATGTAACCAATCCAAAATGGCTTCATCTTAAGTGATCTGTAAAGAACTTCATTTTCAAATATGAACACATCACCTGTCCCTGGATGGACAGGAACTTTGAGGAAATAACCCAATACAGTTACTTATGATGCCAAACACTCAACTCCTTGACTCACACGGTCTAAGTAGTCTGAGAAGAGCTAGCTTACCTGAAAAAAAAATCTTCTTTTAAATCTACAAGACAGCTCAAATAATACAATTTCATGTAAAACAGTTTGTACTCTGCTACTAGATTGGTACTGTGTAACCTTTCCACAGTACTGCAGACCACAGGCCTGGAGATCTGCTTTTGTAAAGAGCATAGGTAAGAAAACCCTCAGGAACAGTCTTGCTTTGTAAAATGTGAGGTTCCTTTGACCTGAAATTGACTTGAAAACCATGGGTTGAGTTTGTTTTAAAGAGTTGTCATAAGCTTACTATTTTCCTGCTCTTCTTCTTAAGTTTACAATTACTGAAATGCTAGATAATCAAAACATCAAAATCATAAGTCAGGACCAAATAATTATGAAATATTTTTTGTTCATAATTGGATAGAAAATAATATCATTCATTTTTTAATTATGTATTCTATAGTAAGCCTATTTAAAGGTAATAATTTCTTTTAAAATTCGGGATAGCATTGGTCAAAATAAAGATCATATTGATTTTTAAATTAAAAGAAACTATATTCTACTTCAAACAAAAATAGATAGCATTATCCATAATTTTGGCACCTGAATATTAAAAAAGGAATTTCATATCAGCAACCAATGTAACTTTGAGCCCAGGCTGCTTAAATTGAGGCCAGAATTTAATTGATAGGTGCAAACTAGGCATTGCAGACTCTGAAAATATCTGATAAAAAACCGATTTCACAGACTATTAGAATCCTTGGTAGTGTCTCCATAAAAATGTCACTCGATGGACTTCTAATGCAACCCAGCCCCTCATCAGACTATTAAATAAGCTATGAAATATTACCTGAGAATATGAAATGCTTATGACTGCTTTGTCTTTCAAAGTAATAATGGAAAGGCTTTAGACTGTGAGCTCATTAAAGCACATTTAGTCATTTACGAGATTATATTAGATAATCTGCATTGTATGACAAGTTGAAGAAATTAGACTTAGGGAAAATTTAAGAACTCACTATTCTTCTTGAACTAATTTTAAAAGTGCTGCCTTAGATAGTTCTTTGATCACATCAAGTACACATCTAGTTCAATTTCTTGAAAAGATGAAATTTAGAGTAGCAGTATATCAGCCTACACACAAGTATTTAAACAGATTATTATCATTTTCATTTCTACAGAAACTATACTAGGTATAGAGCTCCACGCTTGAATATCTGATTTTATATTCAAAATCTGCACTTGCAAGTCAAATAGTCACCTCCAAGTAAACTCCTAATCTCTATTCCAGGTGCGTCTCCTGGATCCTTTCCCACATAGAGAAATAACTCTAACAGCTTAAAGCGTCAAAGCCTTGCAGCCGCTCTTCTTTCCTGCACATGCCACAAACAGCTGTCAATCACTTGCATTAGTATTTGCCTCATCATGTATACAAAGTTTAACCATCTCTAACAACCTCCAAATTTATCAAAGTCCTAGATCAGCCATTCTGAAACTTTGGTGAATATCAATTTCCTAAAGACTTGCAATAAAATATATGTCGGGGCCTCTAAAATTTATTTTAGAGTCTCCCTTTCAGAAGACATATGGTGAAAGTCATGTGATATTGGTTTTCCCATTCCAGAGACCAACCTTTGAGAATCTATGTCTTAATTACAACTAACCCAGGCGACTTCATCAGGAGCTTTGGGGGCATAGTGGTTATATGTTGGGCCATATGTTAAACAGGGTTCTCTGGAAACACATAACCAGGACATTAGCAATCATATATATATATATGTATATGTGTGTATACATACATGTATATATATATAAAAAAACATAAGAAATTAACAGCTGATTAATCTTTAAAGCAGTATGAATGGCTCAGTGCAACTCACTGCCAGTTAATACACTGACAGTCCTTCAAATCTTGAGGGCCACTGGGTAGTCCTCTATAGAGCAATTCAGGATATCTGGTCTCAGACAGCAAACAGCAAGGCAGTCAAATGAGAGGCCCCAATAGTCACCAGCTCAAGAGATATATATTCCAGTAGTATGGCAAAGCAGGCCTTGAAGGAGCCTCAATTAACATCGACAAAGTCCACAGAATATGTATCCCACAGGTAGTGTAGTTTGCAAATGGAGGCACAGAACAAGAAAGAGAGAGAAGGTCCAAGAGCAAGAGAGAGAAAGGGGAGGCTCGCCACGTCATTCATAGCTCCTCCCTTCAATTAATCTCACATGTGTTCATTGGATATGTTGACACAACAAGCCTACCTATCAATCTACCCCTTGCCAACTTGGCACCTGTGTACAATTTTTAGCCATATATAATAAGTTCCAGACATTAATGAAATCACACTTATATATAGCATCAAACATCTAGCATATATATGTGGTTGTGTGTGTGTGTGTATATATATATATATATATGAAAACAGACTGAGTCCAATTTTATCTGATGTATAATACATGAACAAATGAAAAATATTCAATAAGCACATACAAGGAAAATACACTAATAATCACAAAACTAATTTTTGCAATTGATCATGTGGTAGTAACTGATAGGTAAAACTACCTTCTTCTACTATCCATTTTGTATTACCTTTGCCCGAGGCAAACACCTCAGCTGACTGCAGTTTTTTGCTTGGTTGGGTGACCCAGTCCTTCATCCCTGAGGGGTCTGGGTCATTAGACAACCTGTCTGGATTGGGTTGCTATAATTTACCATTTACTTTAATCACAGGACATGGTAACACTAAAAATCAGACAATGGGATCTCCTGGATTCCATACATATTCCTCTTTACCTCCATTATGTAGCACCAGTTCAATTTCTCCTTGATAATAAGGATCAAACACACCACTCAGTACAATGACACCCTTCGTGATCTGTTGATTCAAAGGCATGAAAAGCCCAAAGAGGCCAGGTAGCATTCTCAGCTGCCAGTTCAGTAGAATCTGTGCTGTGTTTCCTGGTGGGAGAATTTCTTGCTTCAGGACCAGGACCTGGAGTGCATAGGGTTGCTGGAACAGGAAGCAAAAATACTGCAAGTGGGTCATTAGGAGTAATAGAGAGTGGTGGTACTCCAGTTTCCCCCCCTTGGTTCCTGGACCCATGAATCCTGGCTATTGGAGACACAGCCAGAGGGAACGAGTAAGGCAGCAAAAGGCAAACATCTGGTTTAAGGTACCAGCAATTCTGGCTTCTTCTGTCCAAAGATGCTGCTGGTTTAGAGCATATAAAGTTCCTGGAGAACACTGACTCACCACTGCAAATTGTTGCCACCTAGTTGGCACCACAGTTGTGTCTTTAGAAGCCAATTCCATCATTCTTTCAAGTCAGTTGCTTCCGCATGATGAGGAACATGATATGACCAGTGGATTTCATGGGCATGGGTCCATTGCCACACTGATTTTGTTCTGAAGTCAGTTCCTTGATCTGAAGCAAGGAATAGGATGCCATGCCAGTGGTTGAGACATTCTGTAAACCCACAAATGGTGGTTTGAGCAGAAGCAATGCATGCAGGGAAGGCAAATCCATATCCAGAGTTTGGTATCTATTCCAGTAAGAATAAAACACTACCCCCTCCATGATAGAAGGGATCCTATGAAATCAACCAGACAACAAGTTGCCAGTTGATCTCCCCGAAAAATGGTCCCATATCTTAGTCCTAACATTGGTTTCTGTTGCTGGAAAATGGGTCACTTAGCAGTGTGGCTAGGTCAGCCTTGGCTAATGGCAGTTCATGTTGCTGCGCCCATGTATAACACCCATCCCTGCCACCATGTCCATTTTGTCCATGTGCCCATTGGGCAATAACGGGAGTGGCAGAGGAAAGAGGAGGGCCAGTCTCTACAGTTCATCTCACTTTATCTACTTGATTGCTAAAGTCCTCCTCTTCGGAGGTAATTCTTTGGTGAGTGTTCACATGAGAAATGATTACGCTTACTTCCTTGGCTCATACAGAGAGGTCCATCCACATACCTCTTTCCCACACTTCCTTATCACCAATTTTCCAATCATGTTCTTTCCAAGTCCCTGACCATGCAGGCAAGCCATCAATCACAGATCATGAATCAGTATACAGTCTCACGTCTGGTGATTTTTCCTTGTAGGCAAACTGAATGGCCAGGTGCACTTCTCAAAATTCTGTCCATTGGGAGGATTTCCTTCACCACTGTCCTTTAAGGAGCTGTAGTGCTGCTGCTGTACACTTATGAGTGGCACCTGCAAATCATGCAGAGCCATCTGTGAACCAAGCATGACTTTTCTGTTCTTCAGTTAAATTTTTCATAAGAATCTCCCCAGGAGGCCGTAGGTGCAGACTGGGAGAGAGAAGATAATGTAACAGAAGTGGAGACTGTAGGCATTAGGTCACTACTTCATGCACCTTACTTGTACCTTCAGGTTCTGCTTTGTCCTGATCTCCTATATGCCATTTCCACTTAACAGTCAAGTGTGAGTCTGGGTAGACTAGAGACACACATCCATGGACGCACATTTGTGTATAAGAAAATGATTTATATAGACACGCAAATGAACATTGAAAAAGCATCCCAGTCCAGTCCAGATCAAGTCCATAAGTTGGATATTAGCCCTTATGTTCGACAGTAATCTATAAAGCCCTCTTCAGACTCATGAAACACATGCAATGATGCTGAATATGGGTGATCAGAGGCCAGTCGGTAGAAAGTCTTTGGATCCAATGGCCTTGGAAACATCCCAGCACTGGCAGAGATCTCCGCACAGCTTCTCTGGCTTCAGAGGTCTGGTTGCATCAGGGTGGGTCAATGTGTC
>PVJH01035576.1:8139-19658 GCA_004026705.1 Nesogale talazaci
ATTCTCCCTCCACTTAGGCCCCCCAGTACCAGCTCCCCATATTTCCCTCCCCTCTCCTCTCCCCCTCCCCCATGAGCCCTTAATAATTTACAAATTATTACTTTTTCATATTGTACACTGTCCAATGTGTCCCTTCACTCACTTCCCTGTTGTCGGTGCCCCAGAGAGGAGGTCATATGTAGATCCCTGAAATCGGTTCCCCCTTTCTATTCCGCCATCCCTCCACCCTCCCAGTATCGCCCCTCCCACCACTGGTCCTGAGGGAGCATCTATTCTAAATTCCCCATGTTTCCAACTCCAGTGTACATCCACTGTTTAGCTGGATTTGTCTGGTAGAATTGGGATCATGATAGTGGGTGGGAGGAAGCATTTGAGAACTAGAGGAAAGTTGCATATTTCATTGTTACTACCCTGTACGTTGACTGGCTCATCTCCCTGCAACCCCTCTGTAAGAGGATGTTGCCTCACCTATTGATAGGTTTTGGGTCCCCAATGTGTACTACCCCTCATAATATAATTTTAGTCCTTTGATGCCTGACACCAGATCCCTTCAACAATTCATGGTCACACAAGCTGGTGTATTTCTTCCATGTGGATCATATCAGGAAAGTGAGCATGCGGTGTTATGAGTTTTAGTTATTGAAGCCTGATAGCTAATCCCTTTGATACCTCGTGGACCCACAAGCTGGTGTGCTTCGTCCATGTGGGCTTTGTTGCTTCTGAGATAAATGGCTGCTTGCTTACTTTTAAGACCCCAGACGCTACATCTTTTGATAGCTGGGTACCATCAGCTTTCTTCACCACCTTTGCTTATGCACACATTTGTCTTCAGTGATCGTGCCGGGAAGGTGAGCATCATGGAATGCCAATTTAGTAGAACAAAGTGTTCTTGCACTGAGGAAGTCCTGAGTGGAGGTCCAATGCCCATCTGTTGTCCTAATACTAATCCTATAAGTATATGCTCATTGATCTATTTCCCTGTCATCATATATAAATATATGCACCTATGTACATGCCTATATGTAGACCTCTATAAATGCCCTTTACCTCCCAGTTCTTCATTTCTTTTTACTTTCCTCTTGTCCCACTATCATGCTCAGCTTCCTTTTGGGTTTCAGTATTTTCTCTCTGCTACATTACTCTTGATCAATCCCAATCAGACTTCTCTCACCCACCTTGTCACTGATTTTGAAACAATTGTTGTTCCCTTATCCCTGGGCTGGTCAACACCATCTCCTTTCCCCCTCCTCCCATTCTCCCATGTTCTCCTCAGAACCATCAGTCCCGTAGCTTTTGCCTCCAGACTGTTCGTCCAGCCTATCTTATCTAGATAGACCTGCAGAGGCAATGATATGTCAAAAAAAAAAAAAGCATCCTAAAATGAAGCAGCCAAGGAAAATAAAATGATTAAAATGATAACCAAAAAACCCAATGTCCAATATATATGTGAAAAAAAATAAAAATAATGACAATTAAAAAACCTGTAAATAGTTCAAGGTCTGTTCATTGACCTCCAGAAGTGTCTCCTGGTTGAGTCGGATGGGGTGCCACACCCTGGCCCCAAAGTATATCTTTGGCATCTGGAATTCCATGCTTAAGGACAGCATTATTCAGCCTTTTTTGAACCTCAGTCCCTGTACCTTTATTATGAGGATAATGATTATACAAGCATCATATAGCTCTTATTAGGCTGCAGTGGCCCGTGTGAAAAGAACTTTGTCATCGTCCCACACACATACATACGCCACACACACCTGCTGCTATCAGGGCGATTCTGACGTAGACCGACCCCGAAGGACAGAGCAGAACAGCCCCTTCGTTGCCGAGCCATCTCTTTACGGGAGGATCAAGCCTCATCTTTTCCCTCCAGACCCGGCTAGTGTTTCAAACTGCTGACCAACGTGTGACCACTACACCACCGGGGCAAAGTAGATGCTTAATCAACGGAATCCGTTCCCATGATAAACGTCCTCTGGGAACCAGGGACTAGGTGCCCCTGTCCATCTGGGCTGGTCCTTCCTTTCTGGCAGGGCAGGCGGGGTAAGCCACGTGGGGAGCATTCCTTGTCCAGCAGGCCGATGGTGGAGCAGATGTTCTACAAGCCAGAAGACTGGGGGAGCCGACGGGCGTGGTGATTTACTGGTTGCCACTTTGAAATGAGGCCACAGCGAACAAGAGGTGCAAGACTCAACAATCGTCCTTCCCTGAGGGGAAAGGAAGAGGGTGAAGAGAGCAGGGTGCTCGCTGGGCCAGGGAGTGGGAGAGGCCACCCATCCAAGAGACCGCTCACTGCAGGCCACGCCAGCTGGGCCCAACTCTGCGGCAGAGTCTGCCTGTGTAGTGCCCGGGCTGCTGCTTTCTTTGGCTGGGAGGGGGCCATTACTGTCTCGGACACCAGCTAGCTCCGTGGAGAACAGGGTTGCTTTCCCCAACTAGATTTCAGGATAGATCTGCGTCCACTTGGAGAAGACTTGGGGGCTGAGCTCCGGTGGCGTAAGTGGTCCAGTGCGGGCCTGCGGCCTGTGGGCTTGGCGGTTCAAATCCAGCAGCAGCTCTCCAGGAGCAGCACTGGGTGGTGGCCACAACCACCAGAGGCAGTGATGCCCCCCGAGAAAACAAAAAAACTTGGCTCTTCCCCAAACACTGAGAAAACAGAAGATTATGTGCACATTTTGTTCTCACCTGTAATTCTTTTTTTTTTTTTTTAGTGAGATGGTTTTATGACCCTGTAATTACAGGTTAAAAATGAAACAAAATGGTACATTCCGCTGAAAAAGGCCTGGAAAGATAAATACGAAACTAAGCGTTGTTATTTCTGGAAGGGAGTTGAGGAAATAATCAGGAGTGGTCATTTTATCCTCCTTTGTAATGTCTTCCTTTGTCACAAAGAGAATGTATTTCTGGATTATTTGTGTAACTAAAATTAAAATGTTAAAGATATACATATTATATAAGATTTTAACACAGTTCACCAAGCACTTTATCCTGTGCTCACATTCAGAGAGAAGTGGATTGGGGTCCGAGAGAGAGTGCCGTCTCCCCTTCTCTTGGACGGGGAATGCAGTGTGTAGTCCAAGAATGTAGCTTGGCTTTCCCCTCTCGGTGGACACACCACTGAATGACCAGCCGAGACTCGCTCCCTAGCAATGACCACATCACCAAAGACTTCTCCTGATAGGAAAGGGAGTAAGTAGTAAAACAGAGTTTTTGCACGTACCAAGAGGCCAAAGGGGATGTTTCAGTTGGGAGCATCAGAATATAATCAGACACCAAGTAAAAATGCCAACATTTGGAGGAAATGACCAAGGAACGGTTTCTTATCATTCTTAAGCCCCTCCACCCCCCTCGCCCCTTTTGAGAGTAGATTCACAAAAGCAGTTTCTTTTTTCGATTGTTCCCAAACCGGAAGTCGAACCCGGGCCGCCTGGACACAAATGCAATTTCTTTGGACCGAGCTCCTCTAACTGGAGTTCCATCCCATTCCCAGGACAAGGCTGGGGATTCTCGTGAGGGCCCTCTTCAGGAGAGCTAGAGGCTCCAGGAGACCAGTGGAGAATTTACTGTGAAGTCTCTGATTGGGGGATGGTCTGATGACTGTATCTGACTCATGGAAGAAGAATTTTAAGGCAAAGGTTAACAAACCCAGAGGTGACAAGATAGACAGTTACATCCTGGAAATAACTGCTGTCCTTTCTGTCAAAAGGTCATATATGTATGAGTCACAGAGCTCTGGGAGGCAGTTCAGACTTCACAGCGAGGACTACCTGCGTGGTCTGACTCCCTAGAGCCACCACAAGACAAAAGGTAAGAGGTGGTGGTCGATACAGAAATAGAAGAAATCGATGTACACGCACACAGGACAGGCCAAAAGTACCACCACTAGCGTGCCACTGAACACTAATTCTAAACAAAACTTGTTTAAACATGTCCCTGTGAGGAGTGGATAACTGCCGACAAGTTCTCTCCCTTGTCTTGTGCAGAGCAAGATAAGAAGGATACTTACGGTGCCATGGCAAAAACCAAGTTTGAGGTCAGGGAAAATATTAAATCTCGAGCAAAAGGACTGCCGAAATCTCTGAAGCCTTGCAATAAGTTTATGGAAATGCTTTCTGACATAAAGCAAGGTTTTAGATGGACCAAACTTTTTTTTTTTTTTTTTTGGCATCACTGCTCTCCAGTGGTGGGAGTAGGAGGCCCAGCCCCACCGCTGGAATTGAACCTCCGTCCCAGTAGGCCGCAGTCCCGCGCACAACCACTACGCCACTGGGGCTCAGCATTGTTTTTTTTGGAGGGGGGGGGACCAAACATTTTAAGGAAGGTTGGGAAGACCTCTCCAAGAGGAGCCCAGACAGAAATCACCAACCTCGGTAAAAGAAACCGACTCAAGTCCCGAAACTGGGGGAAGGAGAATTGTCATCCATGTCATTACTCCTGAAGTTGGGGCCTCCTCTCCTGTGGCTCATGGGAAGCAAACATCCGGTGGGGGTCGAGTAGCTCTGAGGAGATCAACCAGCTCAAAGAGGTGCTTTTCCTGTCAAGCTTGAAGCCGCTGGAGACAATTTGATGGAAGAAATTGTAGGAGTGGGTTTGTTAATATGCTCCCTTAAACCCAGGTCCTGTCAAAACAGGGGCTTCCCAGGGGGACCTGCTGGGCTTGTTAAATTCAAGGCAGAGAAGCCAGCTCAGAGAGTGATGGTGACTGTTGGGGGTGGGGTGGGGTGGATTTCAAAGGCATAATCTTGGTATAATTGCCTGAAAGACACAGGATGATCATGGGAGTTATGAAGAAGATGGGTTTTTTTTGTAATGTTTTCTTTATTGAAAACTTCAATGATGAAATGAGTCCAAGACAATTGCATCGAGAACTTTCCCCACCAGGACAGGGTAGCGAGGATTTCCTTGAAAAACTCTATCCCGTCCACTCGACAGCCCTGACCTTGCTCATTCAGACGTCTTTTTATTTCTAAAACCTAACACTTAGAACACGATTTGTTGAGCCCTCCGTGGATGCAAAAAAATGCCATTTTGATGTGGCATAAATCAAAAATCACACAGAATTCTTTAGAGGGCTGAACCCCAAACCCAATCTTGCTTCAACAACCTTCAGAAGCACATAGATGTAGATGGGAGGATGTGCTGAGAAACAAAAGCTTCACCTTTTGACGTTTTTATTTAATAAAAGTTTCTGTGGTTTTGTAGGAAATACCTTTGACTTACCCTCGTGTGTAGACACATATGTATACACACACTGATACCCACATTCCTGTGGGTATATATAGACATGTGTATGTGTATGTATGTGTAGTATGTGTCATTTGTATGACCTCTTCTGTGTTTTCATTGCCTGTGTTTTTTTGTTTGTTTTTTTGGGGGGCATCACTGCCCTCTGGTGGTAGGAGTAGGAGGCCCAGCCTTGCTGCTGGATTTGAACCTCCAACCCAGTGGGCCGCAGTCCCGCGCACAACCACTACACCACCGGGGCTCAGCCTCTCTGTGTTTTCTGTTTCTGTTATTTAACGTATCCATCTCATATTCTTGATCGCTACAAATGTGACCACCTCACATAGATATTCTTGAACAGAACAGCTCTCCTTGCGGATTTAAACCACGACCTGTGGGGCTGAGCCCCGGTGGCGTAGTGGTTGTGCACGGGACTGCAGCCCACTGGGATGGAGGTTTAATTCCAGCTCCACAGAAGCAAAATCTGGGCCTCCTACTCCCACCACCAGAGGGCAGTGATGCCCAAAGAAACAAAACAAAAAAACCCATGACCTGTTAATAGGATACAGAGTATCGTTTGAAAAGCCCGCTCAGCCCATAAAAACCAGTCCCCGGTTCCATTGGAATCTGGAGTGGTCGGCCCCATTGTCAGAGCGCACAGAGGAGACCTGCAAGTTCCCTATCCAGGGCCCAAAGGAGAAAGCTTGAACTAGAGTAAGAAACAAGTTTTCACCCAAACTCCATTCCTGGACTTCTGACCTCTGGGTCAGTTCTGTGGATCTGATTTTTCACATTTCTTATAAAGCCCGTACGTTTCCTAAAGATGTAGAAATTGCCATCTGTCATTCATTCTTCAGTTTTGCTTCACTGAGTTTGCCTGTTACGCTTCTGGCCTGCCTTTTGTGCCTTCATTTCCTTATCTACCCAGGTTCCACGTGATGATCACAAAGACACGCTCTCTCTCAAGCCACGTGCTCAGCTACCTCTGTCTCGTTCTGCGGTCCGTCTGCCCCACCACTGCCCCGCTGCCCATCCGTCTGGCTTTCAGCTGCATTTGGTCTTTCAAGAAGGAGTGGTTGAGGCCCTGAGAGGTTCTCAGCGTTGTTCTCGTTCTCGGCCCTATACACAGACGCCCACCACTGCGGGGCGGGCTGCTGCTCTACAGAGAGCACGAGTTGCCACCAGTCGGGCCTGGGGTCACAGTGTGGTGTCCAGCCTTCAAGCAGCAATGCTCAAGCCGGCCATGTGTTTTCTGAATTCCCCACAGCTGCTTTCTTCCAGAAAGGAGCCTTGGTGTCTCAGTGATTAAGCGCTCCGCTGCAGTCTACCAAAGACAAGACGCCGTCATCTGCTTTCATAAAGAAGGCAGGCTTGGAAATCCTTGGAGCCGTGTGCCCCAGCCAGTGTGAACTCAAGGCCACCCAACGCCACCAACAGCACGAGTGGGAACAGACTCGCTGGCAAAGCAAGCCTGGGTCTGGGTCGTGCTCTCCGGCAGCAGCTGCTGGACTGACCCGCTGCCCTGGAGTGAGCCGGGCAGTGCTTCCCCAGCAGTATCTCGGGGCCCCTCTGTGCCAACAAGTGGGCCAAATACAGGGACCTCGTTTCAGTTCTCATCCTGGATGTTTCCAACTTTCTTGGCTTCCTGTGAACTCCTTCCTTCCCCTCTCTATACAGTCTCACAAATATTTATTGGTCTCTTGTGAATCTTGAGTGGGTCTATTCTTCAAGTATGGTCTTGAAACATCATGCATTAGTCATTTGAAAAATACTGACTCATTCCCTTATGCAGATTTTCCAAATGTGGGCATATCTCATTGTCCAATACATGGGCTTACTTACATTATTAAATACTAATCCCAACAGAAAAGTCTTTAGGCTTTGTTGTCAAGATCCCAGTAGCTGATACAAATTTTCCAAAATTGTACTATTCACTGCCAAGCTCAAATTTTATCGCTGGCAATAAATACTGAGCATTGTTCTCCTTGAAGTGACAGGCTTGCTGTGTTCATTTGGAAAAAATGTGAGCCCAATACCCAGGTATGAATCATAGGTTCACCTGACAGTGGTTGCAGGGGAGTGGGGGGAGGGCAGCTAATTCAGCTCATACGTAATTGCTCCAGTACTTTCCTTGGAAACATCATCATATTTTGACATAAAGCAGAAATACCTTATATGTGCTTCTTATTTTATCAAGCGGAATAGTAAAAAGCCACGTATTCAAGGATTGAGATCGAATAACAATATTTTCATCAAGGTCATTAAGTAAAACCACTTTTTCTTTTCTTTTTATAACTGTAAATGTGTAGTTTTGTGCCGCTGCCACTGTCTGGATTTTCACCAAAATGTCAACAGCTTGATTCCATCGCTTTTGCATGACCACGGTCAACGCCAACATTGTGAAAATGGCGGCGAATATTTTAAAATGATGGTGGAAGAGATCTTGACATCCTGGACCCAGGGCCTCCGCCCATCTCATAGAGGGGCTGCTTCCTCTTCACCAGCCCTCCACTTGACCAAGTCTTTGTCCAGGGGCTGCCACCAGGCCCACAACACGTGGCAGTCTCCACTCCCTCATTTCCAAGGTGCACTCCACCTGGACTTCTTCCGGCACTGTCTTATCTGTTCTTCCAGCAGTCCATGGTATTTTCAAAATTCTTGGTCAACACCCTAATTCAAATGCACTGATAACCCTTTGGTCTTCTTCAGACGTCAGGCAGCTTTCATCTGCAATGGAAACAATTGAAAATCTTATGGCTTGAGTCAGGTAGCCCTTCATCCTCAAAGGGACTTAATCCTTAAAGGGACTTTTAACACTTTAAAGAGCTTTTTAGCACTCCAAAGAGGTCTGGACTCACCCAATGCAGGCACTCCTCTGGTTTCTTAAAGTGTAGGAGGTTAGAAATCCAAATTCAGGACCCTGATTCTAAGTCAGCGGTTCCCAATCTTTGGGGGTCGAACAACCCTTTCACAGGGGTGGCCCAGTTTATAACAGCACAATTACAGTGATGAAGCAGCTACAAAAGTCATCTGATGGTTGGGGGCCACCACGAGGGCACTGGCGAAAGGGTGGCGGCACTGGGAATGTGGAGAGCTGTGGCTCTGAGGGAAAGCTCTTTCTCCGTATCTGACTCCAGGAGGTCACTGTGGCTTTGTTGTTCTGGTTTCTTGGAGCCTTCTTTAGAGTTTGGCATCTCTCTCGCTCCATCTTTCCTATTTTTTGCTTGTTTGCTTCATCCCCTTTATATCTCCAAAGAGGTCGACTCCAGATAGTCTCTACCCTAATCTTGCCTCATTAATGTAATAAAAACAAAACAAAAACCCCCAAACCACCCCCAGGTTAAATTATAACCACAAGCACAAAAGCTAAGGTGCACCACACATAATCTGGGGGGTACAATTCATGTGTAACCATCTGTAATCTTTCTTGCTCCTGTAAGGAGCAAGGAAGCATGAATTCGTTCCCATCTCAGATTTACGGTAATCATGGATTCCTGAATGAATGGATAGCAATCATGTACTCTTTGGCCTCTCTTTATTCCACTGGGTCACTCAAGATTTTCTGGATGGCGGGGGAGCTCTGTAAAGCTGAGAACTTGGGGGGAGAGGGGTGAGCGGGGGTGTTCTAGCAGAAGGGAGACCATCGGGTCACTAGCAGTGGAGCAATGTCTAGCATGCCTTGTAAGAAGTTGCCGAGCCCTGGTTAGATGCTGGTGGTACCTGTGGAGCCCCAGAGCTGAAATTGTGACTGTAGAGACAAAGGAGATGCCCCATTGTTGTGTGAAGGGAGGGCAGGGCGATCCTGATGCTGGAGGCACAGCCGGGAGAAGCCCGGCAGAGAGCTGACGCAAAAGAGCAGCCTCGTCTTAGAGTTAAGAAAACAGGATACTCTGGTCGTTCTGGAAATTCCTCCCAGCAGATCCCGAGCTTCTCAAACCTGCACTTCTGTGTGGGGCCTCAGGAGAGAAAGACAACAGCCTGCTATCCCGAAACACCACGGTCACCAGGTCATTCTGACTCACGGTGGCCTGACGCTCTCCAACAGAGTAGAAGTGCTCCCTAGACTTCCAAGGCCCAAGCTCTTCATGGAGCAGACAGTGTCTCTGTGGCTTTGAACCACTGATCTCGCAGTGAGCAGCCCGACGCATCACTCACTGCGCCATCACCACTGCTGCTGCATCAAAGGGTTCCAGAATTGAGAGAGAGAGCGCGAGTGAGCAGAAACAAAGTGGAAAAGAGGAGAGGGGTAGCAGCAGGAGATGTTCTAATGGAGCGAAGGAGAGAGAAGCTTGATTGGGGCTGGTTCAAGAGAGAAAACGTACAGAGGTTCAAGACTTTTTGTTATGGGGTGGGGTGGGGGTGTCGAAGAATTTAGAAGGGAAGCAGATTCCAGGAAAGATTTTGTACCAAAATGTTTGCCAGTGGGCAAGGTGTGACAGGAGTCACAGTGAGCACTTGACGGCAGGGGAAAGGTGACCCCAATGCAAAGGTCGCTGTTGGTGAGGAAAGGCCGAGAGACTAGAAAGAGGACCGGTCGGCTGGTAGATTGGTGGGAAAGGAGGGTCTTCTCGGCTGATTGCTTCTATTTTTTCAGTGCAGGAAGTCATCAGCTGTGAGTGGTGAAATGATTAATTCCTACGGGTCTAGATCCTGCCCAAATACTTATTTATGTGGTACGAGCACCCTGCCTTTAATTCCAACTGTCATACTTTGGGAATATATTCTTGGCTCTTAAATTTTAGCTATTTTTTGAGCCCCGGTGGCGTAGTGGTTGTGCGCGGGACTGCGGCCCACTGGGACGGAGGTTCAATTCCAGCAGTGGGGCTGGGCCTCCTACTCCCACCACCGGAGAGCAGTGATGCCAAAAAAAAAAAAAAAAAAAAAAATTTAGCTATTTTTCCAAATAGGAGTACAAATGTTTAAGGCCGTTGGCTGCTAATCAAATGGTTGAAGGACTTAAAAGTGACCAGACATCCCGATTTCACACAACTTTTCTCCTGCGTCCCACGGCATTTTTTAAAAATTCCGAGTTTTGGAAAGAATGCATGGGAACGGAGGGAGAATGGGGGGAAGGGAATATACCTCCTCTACACCCCTCCCCCGGTCAATGGGTGTCCTGCTTTACCAATGTCAAAATCTAGTCACTTTATTGAAGGTTCAAGTCTACCTAGAGGTACCGCAGAAGAAAGGCCTGCTTCCAAATATATAGTCACTGAAAACTAGAGGACACAGTTCTTTCTTTTTTTGGGGGGTGGGGGGTGGGGTGGGCATCACTGCTCTCGGTGGTGGGAGTAGGAGGCCCAGCCCCACTGCTGGAATTGAACCTCCGTCCCAGTGGGCCGCAGTCCCGTGCACAACCACGACGCCACCGGGGCTCAGCCCCTACAGTTCTTTCTTGACCCGGCGTTTATTCCCTGGGAAGTGGACACTGTCTTGCTGGCACCTCCAGAGTGTCATTTTTCTTTCTTTTTTTTAATTATTTTTTATTTTTTTTTAGGCATCACTGCCCTCAGGTGGTGGGAGTAGGAGGCCCAGCCTTTGCTCCTGTGAGCGGGAATTGGAACCTCCATCCCAGTGGGCCGCAGTCCCGCACACAACCACTACGCCACCGGGGCTCAGCCCGACTGTCATTTTTCTTAATTAATTTTCATTCATCTATTTTCCTTCCCTCTCCCTTCCCCTCCTTCCTCCTCCTGATTCCTCTGTAACCATCATGGTTTGCTTCTTTTGAAGTGATATTATTTTTTATTTTTTTCTTTGATAATAGTGGTCTTGTACAGTCTCATCATTATTTTCTTTATGGGACAGCATCCTCACGGCCAAATTCACCCTCAGCATGAAGTGCACAACAGTTTCATCTTTGCAAATAGTCCACTGTATGAACCAAAATTCCCCACACTGTTCGCAATGGCAGAAGGATGGAGCCACCCAAAATGGCCATTGGCAGGGGACCGGATAAACGTTAGAACACACTGAGAAGCCTGCCATCACCGGGCGTTGGAGTTGGTAAGTTGCTTTTTTCCCTTTTCAGAGTGCTTCGATGAATTAGCACGTCAATTAAAGTGCTGACGTAACAGGATTCTTCCCCTTCACGAGACCACACTTCGAATCCACTGGGCCTTATGATCAATATACAAAAATAAACGCCAAGATCCCGGAGCCCTGTTGAGGGAGGAAGGCTCCTATGGAAATGGAGGCAGGGTCCCTGGAGCCTAGAGACCCACATGGCTGTAGGGGTCGATTGCTACGCGGAGCGAGCCTATAGGATTGCACAGCTGTCAATCCCGGGAAGCCGGCAG
>PVJH01035577.1:0-19510 GCA_004026705.1 Nesogale talazaci
TAGCACAACAGAAGAGCAAGGAGAACAAGGCAATCAAGTCCCCGCAGAATCAAAAAATAGATGTCAGGGACAGGACTTGGCATCTCATCAGATTTGATCAGAAAACATTCATAAAGGTCAACAGACCTGGAACTATTTATAGGTTTCTGTTTAGTTTTTAATTTTCATGCCTATCTACATAAGATAGTCAGGATATACAATCCTGAAGAAAAAACAATGGGACCCACAGTTATGGGGGACGTGGGAGAGAGGTGGGGCGAAGGAAGTGGGGAGTGAATAAAATCAGGGACAAGGGAACAACAAGTGATCTGAAATCGATGTTGAATAGGGCATAGAATGCTTGGTGGGGTTTGATCAAGTGCAATGTAGCTCTGTAGACTAGAGAAACACATTTATAAACACATATGTATATAAGAAAGAGTTTTATAAACAAGAACAACTGTACATCAAGAAAACATAACAACCCAGGCCAATCCAAGGTCATAAGTCTGATATTAGCCCATATGTCTGATACCAGTCTATAAAGTCTTTTTTCAAACTCATGAAACACAAGCAATGATGCCAGGACAGTCTTAGGCTAGCAGGTGCAGGGTCTTGCTTACCCAGTGGTCTTAGAAGAATCTCAGCATTGATGGGTCTTCCCTTGGTTTCTCCAGAGTCCAAGTCTCAGGGTCTATCAGCATCATGCCTTGTGTCTTGTCAGCTGCAATTTCTCCCACGAAGTGAGCAGAGAGATATTGTCTACTGCCTCCAAGAATGAATCACCACATTTCCCAGAATTCTCAGGAAAAGGCCATGCCCCCACAGTGGTTTCATTGGCTATTTCCAGATTGACAGGCTAGACTCCACCCCCTATGGTCTTAGTCCTCAAATGGACTCCAGTTTAGGTGACTGCCACAGACAACCTCTTGTCAATGTGACACGTTTACATAATTCTTTAACCATATATAATTTTCAAACAAATAATAATGAAATCATATCTGGACTTTAACAGGATAAAACTGAAATATACACAAGTAAACATGTGCTACCCTCATTTAAACATGACATTCTATAGGTGATAAAACAAAAGTATCCTATGCCTAACAATTACAGTTAAGTAATATCTACAATTTTATCCTATAATCCTAGAATATATATTTCTCCAACTATGAGAGTTTGTAAGCCAACCACTTTAGTACTTTTATTCCACCATTTTATTCCACCATTTTGGGTATCCAATTTCTATATTGCCTACTTACATCAACCCAGTGCTCTGAGGAAAAAAATCACATTTTTTGACATATAAAACTTTCATTCCAGTTGGAATCTGGTGAAGTCCAAATCCATAAGCAAAGTCAAATCAAGGCAGACCATCCATAAAATCTGCAGCAACATGCACCAGATCATGGGCTCAAAAAACCTCTCTTCATCTGATTGGGTTCTAGTGAATCCAATGTAGGGTGTCTCTCTTAGCCTCACCAGGGCATCCATTGGTCGCCTTCCCTTTAGACCATGACCCCATCACAAATTCTCAGCAAGGCTAGCCCTCTCATGTTAGGTCATGAACTTCAGACCAGTCAACCCACTCTCTCCTTTTCCTTTAATTCCTTGCAAACCAGGTCCATGGGTGTCAAAGGCCAGACTCACCCTGTCTCTTTTTTGCTGCATTTCTCCTACTTCTACTCAAGAAGCAGATCCAGGTGGTCACCTAATAAGTATTCCAGTCTTCCACAGGCTTCCTTTAACATTCATTCTTAGAGGCTGAGCCCCGGTGGTGTTGTGGTTGAGTGTGGGACTGCGGCCCACTGGCTTGGCCGTTCAAATTCAGCAGCAGCTCTCCAGGAGCAAGGATGGGCCTCCTACTCCCACCAGAGGGCAGTGATGCCCCCCCCCCAAAGAAACAAAACACATTCAGTCCTAGAGAGGGACTGAATTTTCTTCATGCTTCCAGAGTCTTTTTTTGTTGTTGTTGCAGAAATGATATTTTATTAATGTGACAATTTGATTTATAAACCTTTACACATTTCAAGGGAAACACTCAGGCAACAAAAATAATTTCAATAGGCAAAATTCAAATTTACAACAAGAATAATAAACACCGGAATTTCATTTTGGACCCTATGGTTCTTGCTGTACTACCTTGAACTTCCTATTCAAAGTCCAAAGTGTAGGTAGCACCCTAAAAATGTAACAGAAGCCTTTCTGCTAAACTAGTAACAGAACACTGGCTTCTATAATCTAGCAGAAGTGTATCCCCTGGAGTCTCAGAGCTCCTTTGGAAGACAGAAGCAGTATCTGTTGACTTGGCTGCCTTTTGGGCCTTCTGCAACTCTTCAGTGGGTTTGTATTGTTGGTTCATTGTTACTCAATTTTTAGGCACAGTAGTATCCACAGTTTCCCATGGTTCTGTCTTATTTTTTTCTATCACTTATCACATCATATTTTTGAGGGAATGGCAGCAAAGACGAGGCTCCACTCACATTGTCAGTCATCATCAAAGCCAAAGGAATAAATTCCTTCTTTTTCATCAGGAATTGAAAAAAAGTTGTCTTGAAAATTGAAAAATGATGTCTTCACTGTGGTGTGTCAAACCTGGGGGAATGGCAGGCAGGCAGATCAGAGCCGATTCCAGATTCTTCACAACTTCTGAAAATAATAACTAATATTTCGAAAAATGAACCAGAGTTACTCTTTCTTCAACCTGTCAATCTGGCCAGAGCTCTGGGAATGCAAATATCCTGAGTATTCCAAAACACTAGGTGGGGCTAATCTCTTCAGAGACTTCTTTCTAGACATGGCCTAAACCCATCTAAAGATCAAATTAATGCCTTGAGGCAAGTGCGTTTACAAACTCTCCATTTTCATACTTCTTAAATCATTTTTTAGATCCTTATATATACAATAATAAGCATAAGAAATCATTATAAACAACATACAATCAGATGCTAAACTCAATTCTTAAAACTTTCAAGTTCAATCCTTATTTAATTTATCTAAATCCTCATTGAAACTATTCTATTTATTTAAAAAATATATATGGGATTAGGTCTCTGCAGGCATCAAAACAAATCCATGTCTTCTGTCCAGCATTTTGACCTACTGTCAGCCATGTGCTTTAAGCAGCATGATTTCTGAGAAATTCAAAATGGTGATCTCTACCTGCGCTCAAAATATATTTAATAATATTCATTTTTTGCCATTTCATAAAGGAATAACCAAAGTCACCATCTAAACAAAATAATCAAAATTTTAACTTCCCATATTGTTTCCAGAAAACAGCTGAGTAAGCTGCAAGGACATATCTAACTTCTGGCTATCCAAAGAGGAAACACTACCTTAAGACAGAAGTCAAACAAACATCTACTTTCCATCTTTATGTTTTTTTTCTCCAGTACCCCTCTTCCAAGGTACCATAATGTGTTAGTTTGGGTAGATTAGAGAAACAAATTCATAAATATTCACATGTATATAAGAAAGAGCTTTATATACAAGAGCAACTGTACTTTAAGAAAACATCCCAACCTAGTCCAATCCAAGGTCATAAGTCCAATATTGACCCATATGTCTGATACCAGTCTATAAAGTCTTTTTCAGACTCATGAAACACATGCAATGATGCCAGGACAATCTCAGGCCAGTGGGTGCAGGGTCTTGTGTATCCAGTGGCATTAGAAGTATCTCAGCACTGGCATGGTTCTCCCCTTGGTTTCTCCAGTTTCCCAGGCTTAGGGTCTATCAGCAATGCTGCCATGTGTCTTGTCAGCTGCAATGTCTCCCGGGGAGTGAGCAGAGAGATATTGTCTACTGCCTCCAAGAAGGAATTACTACATTTCCCAGAATTCTCAGGAGAAGACCATGCCCACACAGAATTTTCATTGGTAATCTCCAGATTGACAGATTAGACTCCCCCCATGCTCTTAATCTTCAATTGACACAAGCTTAGGTGACCGTCCACAGTAGCCATGAGGAATTACTGAGAACTAAATGTTAGAGGGACAGAAGGAAAGTAAAAGGAAATAAAGGAAGGAACTAGGAGGCTAACAATATTTGTAGATGTATAAATGAAGGCACATACATATATAAATATATTTATAAATAATGATAGGGGCATAGATCTATGTACATATATTTATGCTAAGTATCAAGGTAGCAGACAGACATTGGGTCTCTACTCAAATCCTCCCTCAATGCAAGAACACTTATTCTAATAACCTGGAAATCTGTGGCTTACCTTCCCAACCCAATCACTAAAGTCTAAATGGGTGCATAAGAAAATGTGAAAGCTGATGGTGCCCAGCTATTAAAACACATTGTGTTTGGGGTCTTAAAAGCTTGGAGTTAAACAAGTGGCCATCTCACAAAGCCCACATAGAAGAATCATACTGGTCTGTGTGATCACAAAGTGTCAACAAGATAGGCTATTAGGTATCAGAAGATAAAAATTAAACAATCTTATTGATGTGAATGAAGGAACACCCAAAGACCATCTGTAGACAATTGTACATCCCCTCACAGAAGAGTCACAAGGAAGAGACAAGCCAGCCAGAGTGCAGTATGGCACTGACTAAACATACAACATTCCTCTAATTCGTTAATGTCCCCCTCCCCAAATAGCTTGACCCCAGTTCTACCTTACAAATACGGTTAGACCAGAGCATGTACATAGGTACAGAGAAGAGCTCTCAACACACAGAATTCAGGACAGATAAACCCCTCAGGAACTGTAAGGGAAGTAGCAATACCATGAAAGTAGGGGGGCCATGAGGGAATAAAGGGGGAACCACTCACAATGATCAACTTATAAACCACCCCCAGCCTCTCAGGATGACAAACAACAGAAACATGGGTGAAGAAAGACGGTGAACAGTGTAAGATATAAAGATAATAAAAATTTATGATTTATCAAGGATTCATGAGGGTGAAAGAAAGGGGAGGGGGAAAATGAGGAGATGATACCAAGGGCTCAAGTAGAAAGAAAGTGTTTTAAATGATTATGGCAGCATATGTACAAATGTGCTGCACATGATGAGTGTATTCATTGTTATAACATCTGTAAGAGCCCCCAGTAACATGATCTATTCAAATAACAAGAAAATAGAATTACTCCTAAAGAGAGACCTAGACAAGCTGTACACGTGTTTCTGATATGAACCAGGATGGAAAATCACTGCTCTACAGAGGGAATGCAGATAGCGAAAAGAAGAACTCCGTTTCTTGCTCCCCCATTGGTGTTTAGAGGAACCAGTAGAAGATAGGAGGAGGAACCAGTAGAAGAGACAGGGTAGGAAGTAAGTGAGGTAGGAGGAAAGCGTTCTAGAAGTTGACTCAAGGAGCTGGTCAAGCCAATGACCAAGTGTGTAAAATGCCACTTGGAAGATGAGGAAGGAGAAATGATCCCTAGATTAGGATATATCGGAATAACTGGTGATCTCAACAGGAATAGTTTTGGTTGGTTTGATGTACTGAAAGCCAAGTCTATCTGGTATAGTTTTTTAAGTATCTAGAACAAATATTTGCCATTTTAATGATGATGGAAACAAATGTGGTCAGCATACAATTGATGTGTATATTGACCTGATTAGAGTGGCATGAACTCCCAATAAAATGATTATTTTTTAAAATTTTGTCATTTTAACCATATGAAATCATTCATTTAACTGTGAATGATTCAGTGATATTATCTTTGTCATGATGTGCAACCACTTATCACTATCCATTTATAAGTATTTGATATCACCATAGACAGACTATAGTGACCCATAGGAATAAATCCCTATTTTTCTCTCTCTCCAGTCATTGATAATCCCTACTAAAAATTTTTGTCTGAAAATATTTTACTTGGATTAAATGACTTCTATATGTGACTAGGAGAGTTCTTGGGTGAAGCAAACAATTAATGAACAAGGCTACTAACTACAAGGTTGGCTAGTGTTTGAGGTCCAACCAGAGGTACCTCAGAAGAAAGGTCTGGTGATCTACCAGTGAAAAATCAACCATCAAAAGCCCCATGAAGAACATTTCACCTATGAGAAACATTGGTTGACCATGTGATAAATGACTCACTGGCAACTGGCTTGGTAAACTGGTGGCTTCCTGACCGCTGAAAATGAACTGGGGGGAGTCAGTCAAGAACATGGTGATAATCATGATGTACCTTGCTCAACTCAGTTTTTGCTAACTATAGGTTGAGTTCCTTTCAAGGGGGCACATCTCTTGGCTGCCAATGGAAGAGCTACTGATTCAAACCCTTGTAGAAGAGAGACTCACCAAGAAAAAGACTTTCCAGTCTGCCTCTACTAAGGAGCAGGAAACCCTCTGGAGCCGTGAAACTTTGTCACTGTGAGTGGGAATCACCTCTGAGGCACTTAATAACTACAAAACCCTTCTCACTACTTCCACTAAGGGTAGGAAGAAGGAACTCTGCCACCTGTGAATGTTCACAAACCACGAAACCAATTTTATATCCCCAAGAGCCAACATTGTGTCTGAAACAACATTGAATAAAATCCCCTACTTCTTGTTGTATGTCATCGAGTCTATTCCAACTCTTGATGAGACAATACTTACATGCATCTCACATGATTTCTGTATTCGGCTCATGGTTGTGGCTTTCTGGGTGCTCTTTAATTCAGAGAGTACTTCAAAGGGGGAGGCATAGCCCCATAGGAGGTTCTCATGAACCACATGAAGATATCTATCTATAGGAGGGGGCTTCTAATGGGGCATGGAAAAATTCCATTAGCTTTTCATTCAATTTTTATCCAAAAATTTTTTTCACACCCCTCCTTTGTACCTTTATCAAAACTCTGATAACTTCCAACACAAAAAAAGATGGCTTCCTTTCTCCTTTTCCTAAAGTTTTTCTTGGGAGATGGGCATCTATATGTAGGCAACCTATTTTTTTTATAAGAGAGAGGTTTATATACAAGAAGAATGGAACATTGAGAAAGCATACCAACCCACTCCAGTCCAAGTTCATAAGTCCAATATTAGCCGATATGTCCTATAGCAATCCTTAAATCCTCTCCAGACTCACGAACCTCAGGAAATTACAGCAGGGCAATCATAGACCAGTGGGTGCAGAGTCTTATGAATCCAGTGATGGTAGAAGTATCTCAGCACTAGCAGGGGTCTCCTAATAGCTCCTCAAGTTTCCAGGGCTCAGTGTTTATTAGTATGTTCCCTTGTGTTTTGCCAGCTGCAATGTCTCCCAAGGACTAAGCTCTAAGTCTCTCACGCTCATGAGGGAAGTATCATGAGATTTCCCAGATTCTTAGGAAAACGCTATGCCCACACAAGGGCTAATTTATGTCTACAGTTTGACAGGCTAGTCTCCACTCTTACACTCCCAGTCCTGAAATTGTCATGAGTACATGACTGCCACAGACCACCTCTTGTCAATTTGATGTGTTCACATAACTCTGTAACCATATGCAATTTTCAAACAAGAAAATCATATCTGTACCTAACAGAGTAATACTAAAATGCATAAAATTCAATATGGGCCACCATCATTTAAAAATAACATTCTATAAGTGAAGAAAACAAGAAATATCCTATGGCTTACAATTGTAGTTAAGTGATGCCCATGTCTTAATACTTAAACCTAATGTATATTCCCCCACCTATGAGAGTTTGTAAGCCAACCGCTTCGTGACTTCATCCCCCATTTTGGGTATCCAATTTCTACATTGCCCACTTACTTCAACCCACTGCTCTGAGGAGACAATCATATTTTTTGATGTGAAGAATCTTCATTCCAGTTGGAACCTTGTGAAGTCTGCACCCATAAGCAAAGTCAAATCAGGACAGGCCATCCATAAAATCTGCAGCAATATGTACCAGTTCACAGGCTCAAATAGGTTCCTCTTCCTCTGGTCAGGCTCTAGTCAATGTGGGCTGGCTCACTTAGCCTCACCAGGGCATCCATTGGTCACCTTCCCATTAAACTATTGTCTCATCACAAATTCTCAAGACTAGCCTTCTAATGCTAGGTCATGAACTTCAGACCACTCAACCCTCTCTCGTCTTCTTTATCTCCTGTGAACAAAGTCCATGCATGTCAGTGGCCAAAATCAATTATTGCTGCATTTCTCCTATTTGCACTCAACAAGTAGTAAATCCAGGTGGACACCTAGCAAGCATTACAGCCTGCCACAGTCTTCCTTTATCTGTTTTTGTTTGTTTGTTTTGGGCATCACTGCCCTCTGGTAGTCGTGGGAGCTACCCAGCACTGCTTCTGAGAGCCACGGCTGGATTTGAACCATAAGCCCACAGGCCACAGTACTGCACTCAACCACTTATGCCACTGGAGCTCAGCCCAGTCTTTCTTTAACACTCAGTTTTAGAGAGGAATTTTCTTATGGCTCCAGATACCTTAGCTTCTGAAAATAGCCACTAGTTCATGATTTTCCTAAAAACAGAGTTCCTGTTTCTTCAATCTGTCAATATGGCCCTTAGGCAGATCTCTTGGAATGCAAATATTCTGAGTACTCCAAAACATTGGGTGGGGCTAATCACCCATCTATGGATAAAAGTAATGGCTTGAAGCAAGTTGATTTATAAGCTATTTTCATACTCATCAATAAACATTTCTATACATTTTATATCTACAACAATAAGCATAGGAAATCATTATAACCAACATAGAATCAGATACTAAACTCAATTCTTAAAACAGTCAAGTTCAATTTAGCTTATCTAAATCCTTACCTAAATTATACTTTTACACAAAAACATGGACTTAGGTCTCTGAAGGCATCAAAACAGATTCATGTTTTCTGTCAGCCTTTTCAACCTTTGTTGAGCATTGTCCTTGAGCAGCATAGTTTCTAAGACACTACAATGGCGATTTTTACCCCTGACCTTGAAATATATGTTAACAACATTCATTTTTGCCATTTCATACAGGAATAGCCAAAGACAGCATCCAAACAAAATAATCAAAACTTTAACTTCTCATATTGTTTCAGGAAAACAGCTGAGTAAACTGCAAGGGCATATGTGACTTCTGGCTAGCCAAAGAAGAAACACTACCATGATGCAGAAGTCAAACAAATATCTACTCTCCATCTTTATGATTTGTTTCTCTAGTACCCCAATACCAAAGTACTATAATGTGTTAGTCTGGGTAGACTAGAGAAGCAAATTCATAGACATGCATATGCATATAAGAGAGAGGTTTATATACAAGAGGAATGGAACATTGAGAAAGCACCCCAACCCACTCCAGTCCAAGTCCATAAGTCCAATATTAGCCCATATGCTTGATACCAATCCACAAGTCCTCTTCAGACTCATGAAACACATGCAATGACACCAGAACAATTACAGGCCAGTGGGTACAGAGTCTTGTGTATCCAGGGCAATAGAAGCATCTCAGTGCTGGCAGGGGTCTTCTCAGGAATCCTCTAGTTTCCAGAGCTCAGGGTCTATCAGCATGCTGCCATGTGTTTGTCAGCTGCAATGCGGTAACCTATTTTGAAAATGCAGGAATGAAGGATAGCAGGGCATGTAGACTGGGAAACACGATGTCCTCTGGAGTTATGCAAGGCAGCAGGGCCCAAGAAAACAGAGAAGGTGACTTGTCCAAGGACACACACAACCTAAAAATAGCCCCATTTCTAGTGTCTAAATGAAGAAAGGAGATGAGTAAAGTGAAATCTTATAGTGAATTAAAAGTTCTTGAAAGCACAGAGTGAATCAGTGTAACAGTGATTCCAATTCCTGGTATTAACTTTAGGAAATAAAAACATGAACTTAGATTAAAGGAAGCAGCAATGCATCCCCAGAAAAAAATGTTAATGGTAAAATATGGGAATATCTGAATATGCCAAACTAAGAGACCCACTGAAAAAAAAAGTATAACATAGGAAGTGGTTCATGATGTTACATGATCTGAAATCAGTAAATTGCTACATAATATATAGAAAATAATTTAGATCGTATGAGTACATATAAGTGGCAGGGATCTGTGGCAGCTGATAACAATGTTAACCCTACTCAAACCATTTACTCTCATATCATGCTCAACCATGGATTACCCCAAGGACATCAGAATAGAATGATACTTCAAGGGCTTGTCTGTTGCTATGTGATATTTCTTACCGAGATTGCCAGGCCTTTGCTTCCCATGTGCCATTGATAGATTCTAATCTCCAACCCTTTGGTTAGTAGTCAAACACTTACCTACTTTTACCAGCAAGAGACTGCTTAGCCCTTTGTTGTTGTTAGGTGTCATGTAGTATGTTCTGACCCATAGCAATAGCACCTTATGCACAACAGAACGAAACACTGCCCCGTTCTGTGCTAACCTCACAATCATTTCTGTGATGGAGTCCATTGCTGAAGAAATGATGTCCTATTCCTAGTCACCTCTCTCCCTATTATCCAGACTAGAGATTGGCTCCCATTCTCTGCCTTGGCCACAGCATCAGAAAGGGGCTGGTAGACATTCTTGTCTTCTGGGGAAGGAGAGAGCATGGTCAGGGCTGAGTGTGGGAGACACAGATCTAATAGTAGGAAACTGAATGGGAGAGAACAGAATGAATCTTTATGGCTTTATATTGTCCAGGCCTGACCATAACCCTAGATTGTAGGAACAATTACTATGCCACGAAACCAAGGCATGTAGAACTGAGTTCATTTATTCAAGATATATATGTTCTAGAGGAGTCAAGAGTTGATCCCAGGTAATTTGTTTCCACAGCTTGAAATCTTAACCAGGAACTTCTATTTCTGGATAAATAAAATACTACCAGGACACACACACACACACACACACACACACACACACACAATGTAGTGGCATTTGCAAATGGAAAAAATATTGGTGATGGTATATATAATTCCTTGAGGTCTAGCGTGGTGTTTCAATTTCCCCCCAGCAATGTTATATTAAAAGACATCAGCAAGGACCTTATTTCCTGAGGGTCAGTGGAGTGAAGAAGCCAGAACACATTAAATTCTGGGGGGGAAATTGAATTTAATATTTGCTACAGATTAACTAGGAAAAAAATAAGCTCATAATATTGATAGGTGGGTTTGTAGCTGCTTTAATATGTGCACCTCTAGGGTTTTGATTTATGAATAGAATTCAGTTTGGAAGGAAAATCCAGAGAGGCGTGCCTGCAGGGCTCTGCTCTGATCAAGCTTTTTATCATCCACTCAGACTCAGATAAAAGCATAGGAAATCCTCGTGAGATTTTTCAGAAGCACAATGATTGAAGGGAAAGCTTATACAATAATATCTTAAATAATCTAAAAGGACCTGAAAATTATCTGCCCTAAATTTACAAGTTTAATGTTCATAAACATAAATGAATAAATGTAGAGGGGAAATAGCAGATTGTAAATCACATCTAATAGGGAAGAACAATCTTCCTAGTAGAACTTAAACTTTTTGGACTATAAAAAACATTTATTTATTGATAAATCAAGAGGTATATCAAATTCTAGTAGATTGAAAACCTGACAGTGAGAGGTGAAATCATAAGACATCGTGAAGACAATACACAATGCTTAACTTCATGAGAGGTGGTAAAAAAATGTTCAGAATGAGAAACACAGAAGAAAAGATTTATAAATTCAGGGGTGATAAGAGGTAGGTTTTCTGTTGATGAAAGCAATATCACAGAAAGTGAAAAAGAATAACAAGAAAAGAGATTGGCACGATATGTGCAAATCCAGCTAAGTGGCAAGTGATTACTGTAACAGTGTGCCAAGAAGACCTAATAATCTGTCTGAAACAGATAAAACAACTCAATTGATAAATGAGCAGAAGTATTGAGCAGACACTTTATGGATAGAGAAGCAAAAATGACAAAACAAAAGAAATTTCTCTTATGAACTGAATTTTGTCTCTCACAAAGTTAGGCTGAAGTACTAATCCCCAGTACCTGCACATGTGAGCTCATCTGTAAATACGGTCCTTGTTAATATAATTGGTTGACTTGAAGTTACACTGGGTTAGCATGGGCCCTAGTCCAATGTATCTATTGTAAAGGATTCCAGTACACACAGAAGAGAGCAGTAGAGATTGAAGTCATGTGCCTAACGACCAACCCAGGCATGTCAAAGATTGCAAGCTACCATCAGAAACTAGGATAAGGCAAGAAAGGACCTTCCTATTGGGCTTTCAAAGAGAGCACGGCTGGACTGACATACAGTCCGGAAGTCTGACCTTCCTGTGAGTAAATAAATGTCTGTTGCACTGAAATTATGGGTACTTTTGAAATATCCCTTAAGAAACCAATGCAGTCACTTAACTTCATCAATGGGGAATCATGGAAACCAACTTAGAAACCATAGCGAAAGATCAAGTCCCAACCGCCAGAGAAGCAGGACTGAAGTCTGATAAACATCAAGTTCTGGTGTGGACATGGAGAAATCCTAGAAGAAATATAAGACCATTCCATCAGTTTGGAAGATGAATTTGAAGATATATAAGCACAGAGGTAGTGCTCTAGAATAGATATAAATGCAGATATACTATGACATAGAAATATCAGCCTTAGGGGTCAGCATTATTGGTTATGCTGTATATATAGATGCAGTAAAATGGATGCATACATTGTGAGCTATAGCAGTGTGATAAAATACTATACAGCTAAGAAAATGACAAATAGTTATAGCAGTAACATGGCTACAACAATAATGTATCTCAATAACCTTACACACATGATATAAGACTGGGTTGTAAAGACCATGCAGGAGTGTGTGTATTTCACTCTCGGCCAGGGAGTCAGTGTGGACTCTGTGGTAGAACTGTGGTAGAACTGCCTCTGTGGTAGAACTGCCTCTGGGGATTTCTCAGACACTAACTGTTCATGCCAGTCAAAGGGAATTCACTGCCACCCAGAGAACCCCAGCTGACAGCAACCCTTCAGAAGAGGATGGAAACTGAGTTTGCGAGACTGCAACAATTCGTGTGTGTGTGCATGAAAAATTTAAGTGGGGGCACTTACAAATCTTGTAACAATTCGTCATTCGATTGTATTAAGCACACTTGTACGTATGTTGCCATCAACATTTACACAACATTTCTTTCTACTTGAGCCCTTGGTATCAGCTCCTGTTTCCCGCCACCTTCTCCTCCCTTATGAATCCTTGATCAGTTTATTATATTATTATTATTATTATTATTTCGTATCTCTCTTCACACACATTTCTGCTATTCATCCTCCTGAGGGGTGGGTTATATAGCCAACCTTGTGGTGAGTTCCCCCTCGCCCCCCATCATACTTCCGCCCGTTACTGTTCTTGGGAGTTTGATTCCTTTGCAAAAGCTCTCATCTGTACCAATGTGTGTACGCTCGTCTAACTGATGTGTCAGGGGGCACTGGGTCATCAGAGTGGGAGAAGAAGCATTCAGGAACTAAAGGAAGGATGTGTGTTTTGTCAGTGCTACACTGTACCCTGGTTGAATTGTCCCTTCTTTGTAACCCTTCTGTGGGGAGAATTTCCAATTGTCTACAGATAGATTTTGGGTCTCCCCTCCAACTCCCCTCTTTAATGTGGATATAATTGTTTGTTTGGAATCTTTTGATACCTGATCCCATTGACACCTCATGATCAAACAGACTGGTGTGCTTCTCTCATGTGGCCTCATTTGCTTCCCTGATCGATGCTGCTTGTTTACCTTTGAATCTTTAAGACTCCAGACACTATGTCTTTTGATAGCCAGGCACCATCGCATTTGCTTCTGCACCCATTTTGTCTTCAGTGCCTGTGTTGGGAAGGTGAGCATCACAGAATCTCAGGTCTTTGGGAAAAAGAGTGTTCTTGTGTTTAGGGAAGCCTCAAGCAAGTGGCACAATGTCAATAGAAAACGTCATCATTCTCCCATGGAGTGACTGGTAGTTTCCAACTTCTGACTTTGCGCTTCAACATGCAACCATAAGGCCATGGGGGCTGCTCGCAGTTATTTAAAGCATAAAGATATTTTCAAATTACATAATATGGAATGTATTGACACAAAAGTTAAAATCAGAGAGATATAAACACAGAATTCAGGATACTAGTTACTTCAAGGGGCATAAGAAGTGGCATACAGGGTGCTCGCGAAGCAGTGGCAATGTGCTATTTCATAAATCACTGTGCTGTTATACCACTACTTCTTAAACATAGGTTTACAAATATTGCTCGCTGAATCTAGTCAGTGGTTTTAATAGTTCAGATGTCCTTGGTAAATTTTTGAAAATTTTGATAACTTTGAGAAACTTGCAACTATTTTTGAAGGTTTACTTATTTTTAATTATTTTAAGTGAGGATCTTGTTCTAACTTATTTTTACTTCGTTATGTCTAATTTCTTTTCAACCAATTATCCCTGACCTAGGCTACATACAGAGCCCTTGTGGCACAGCCAGCAAAGCATTGGACTTTTAACTCCAAGGTTTATAATCCAAGCCCATCAACTGCCCTGTTGGAGGCAGAACAGACTGTCTGCTTCCAGAAAGACTTACAGTCTCAGAAATCCTGTATAAGATCACTGGGAATCATAAATGACTTCATGGCAATGGGTTTGGAGGCTGCTTATGTGAGTCAAAAATATTTTCTAAACCCTGAATTTAGTTATAGATATATGCTGTTTTCATTCCTCAAATTATAATCCTTTGTATTATAAATTCAATTCAAATGATTACTGGGGGAAAAAAAGAATCAGAAATTTCATCCAAATAAAAAATAGGAAGAAAAAAAGAGACTGAGAGAAGCACTAATTAACTCAATGTCCCAAGATGCAACCCTGATTACCACGTTGGCTAAAATCTTTTTAGGTTACTTCAGAGACTAGATTACTTTTGAATGGCATACTCTATTTTCTTTTGTATCTCAAGCAATGTATAAAATGATGCAATCTTTTACTGAAGGCAAGGACAAAGAAAAAATAAAATACATAGAGCTTATATGAAGAGGAGCTTTTGATAGGAGTGTCCACTCTAATCAGTTGTAAGTGGTTGTGTGAGCTGTTTGGAGAGACTTTGTGAGAACGCATCTGAGCTGTGCCAAGAGTTTGAAAAGAGGCATACGGTGCCAGTGCGCTAGTGCTCTCTATCAGTCATCACAGCCTTAGAGGGTTTCTCTGCATAGAGGACAGCTCAATTTTATCACGTTTATTTTCCCAGCAAAGGATTCTAGCATCTTCTCTCCTTCATTTTGCACCTTTTCTTGTCGTCTTTCTTCGCAGCCCAGGCAGAAGGCACCTAGTTTACCCTGTCAGATATAGAAAGTATATGTAACTTGAGATCTTTAAGAAGGCCTGCTTGCCTTGAAGCAGAGAAACTTAGCCTTAAAATATCATAATGGATGCCTGGAAATCTGTAATGGGTAGGAGCATTTAAAAGTTTAATAACTTAATTGGCAACCTTTTGCAGTGTACACTGTCAAGAGTTCTTGAGAAGGAGATAAGGACATTGCGAAGGAAACTTTCCAAGTCTTCATCGGCACTTTATACTGATGACTGTAGATGTTTATTTTGATGCCAGGGCTATTCTGATGACTGGGGGAAAACAGATGGAGAAGAAACTGTGGAGGGAGTGGAGGGTCTCCCATAATCAATTTCAAAAAAAAAACTCTGGGGGACATCACATCACACCAGTCTAGTTTTATAAAATCATCCCTGCTGCCATCAATCAAATATCATTTCCCTTGGCAGAAAGTGCCTGGGCCGAGAAGGGGCAAATTCCTGGTAAAGCATCAACTTTTTGCTCTAATGCATACTGTAGATAGTGTGCATTCACATGGTGATTATGGGCTGCAAGGTCCTTCATTAATTGACTGCTATCTCATTTGAGCTTTGAGAGGCAGCTTGGTGTGGTGGAAAAGGCAAGGACTTGAGCATTTCTAAGTATCTACAGAGATTTTCTTTTCTACTCACCAGCTGCTAGACTGTGGACAATTCTCCTCTGACATTTTATCTATAGCATGGTGATGTAATGTCTACCGTGTTAGTCTGGGTTGACTAGAGAACAAATCCAGAGACACTCATATGTGGGTAAGAGAAAGTTTTATACCCTACAGTAATTGTATATTAAGAAAACATCCTGATGCAGTGCAAGTCAAATCCATAAGTGATATTAGCTGATAAGTCTGATACTAGTCCATAAATTCTTCTGTAGACCCACGCCGCACATGCAAGGCTACTGAAAGCAAGAAGATCACAGGCAGTTGGTAAAAAGTCTCTTGGAAGGATCTCAGCACCCAATCCAGGGCACTGACTGCCATCAGCAAAGCTCCGTGAGGTTTGTCAACAGAATTCCAGCAGAGAGAGTCTGTGCCCCACCTCCCGGGAGGAAGACAGGAGTTCCCAGAATCCTCAGGAGAAGATCAGGCCCACCCACAGGCATCATTGGCTATGGCATGATTGACAGGCTAAACTTTCCTCTTTCCCTCCAGTTGACAGGAGATTAGCAGCTGCTACATCTTCCTTTAAGGAATTTTGTGAATCAATTTATGGTAATGTACGACTGCTGCTTAATACAGTGCCGAAGTCATGAGAGGAAACCCGCTAAAGGGGAGCTGTGCCATTTATACCATACCAGCAGTATTCTAGGGTTGGATACAGGTATTGCCACTTATTTTCATCTTAATTTCTTTTTTATGGATTTTCAAATGCTCTCTCTCCGCAGACCTCAGTCCAGCTTCAAGATGTATTTTGAAGTAATTTCTTCTTGAGACAGCCTCCCAAACATTGCCTCATTTCCCTGGCCTACAAACTACATAAGGTATGATTGTAGCCAGAATAGCAAACCCAACCCTCAGACAGACACATGATGGCCACCAAGAGTGGCTCCCAAAGTCAAAGAAGGAAGGAAGCAAAAGGAAGGATGACTGAAATGCACAGAAGCTGTCTGGGACCCTGAGCAGTGTCTGTGGCACTACGCCAAGTTAGACCTGAAGGTGGCTCTCATCTCCTGGGAAGCTGGGCGACTGAAAACAGGCGATTTTCTTCTGTGATTATCTTTCCTGCTCATGATTGCTGGGAGTTCTGAGACATGGGCTCACTTTGAGATTGTGGAAACAACAAAACACAGCACTTCTGGGGGTGACAATAAAGAAGACAATGTCCAGGTGGTACAGCGAGCCATCAGAACTCTCTTACACCCTCAAACCAAACCTAACTTCAACTCAATTCTGACTCATAGCCACCCTAGAAGTGAATTAATCCAGGAGTTACAAGAAAAACAATTCCTCTTGATTCCTATTGAAGTCTAATAGCTTCCAACTTCCTGAGAATTCTCCCTAATGTTCAGCCTTATCATTAGAGATCTCTTGCTGTTTAATCTCTGAGATCCTGCATCTCTCAATGGACCCTGTGGCAATATCCTCGAGTTCCAGATAACCACCCCTGCTTATCATAAAACTCTTTCCACTCTTTAAAATCTTTTCACAAGGGACTGAGCCCCAGAGGCGTAGGGGTTGAGTGCGGGACTACGGCCCACGGGATTGGCGGTTCAAATCCAGCAGCGGCTCTCCAGGAGCAAGGCTGGGTAGCTCCCATGACCACCAGAGGGAAGTGATGCCCCCCAAACAAACAAACAGAAAAATCCTTTCACATACCTATATTAATTTCTCTAAGTTATCCAGGACTTTAATAACAAAATGCCAGAAGTGGATAGCTTTAAGAAACAGAAATTTAGTTTCAAAAAGTTTAGGAGGCTAGAAATCAAAATTCAGGGCACCAACAGCAGTAGATAGCTTTATCTCTGTGTCTGCTCTAGGAGAAGACCCTTGTCTCTTCAGCTTTTCTTTCTTTGTTCTTTGGAAAGTGCCATGGGGCTTAGCTTCTATCTTCCTCCATCACTATTTGCGTAATCAGATACTTTGGTATCTTGTCAGATTGACTCCAAACACACCACAGACTAATTGTGCTTCACTAATGTAAGGAAAACAACCCATTGGTCCCATTGGTCCAGGATTTATATCACATCATTTTAAAGGGCACAATTCAATCCATAGCATTCTACTTTTAGATCCCCAAAATGTAGCATCCTCCCCACATGTATGATTCTTTCACCCCACTGTGCAGCCCCAAATTCCAAAATCAATTCCAAGTCCACAATCACATCTCTGAAGTATCTAAATCCATTATGGAGGAAACATTAGACATATTCCCTTCTGGGGCACAGTCCCTTCTCATGTATGATCCTGCAAAATCTAGACAAGTTGCCTGTTTTCAAAGTAAACTGGTAGAACCAGCAGGAAGTACACATTTCCATTACAAATGAAAGAAGTCAGCGGGGGAAAGAAGGACCAGTGGGTGGGCACCAAAGGAGTTCTCCCACATTGTAAAGAAAATTACATTCACGTTCAAGGCGTGAAATTAATCTTCAGTTCTTTAGGACCATCAGACAAGGAACTGCTTTTTGTGTGTCAGGCAAGCTCTCTGAATTGATTTCTGTGCCCCCTGGGGTGGAAATCCTTGGCTTTCGGTGCCTCTACTCCATTGGGCAAATCCCCCCTGTACTCTGGAACTGAATTGGTGAGTATGTGCATCTCTGAAACCCAGGAGGTCAAACCCTCATCTCTTGAAACCCTGGAGATTATGGCTCCATTCTCTGAAACAGAGCCTGCCCTTCTTGCTACATTTCTTCTTGCTCCCCTTCCAACACTTCTGCTGATGTTCTGGTGACTGCCCCTTTTCTTTTCTTGAAAGACAGAGATGTAGTTCCTTCAGTCTGTGTCCTGTCTGGAGAATCCCAAGAAGATAACTTTATTTTCCTTTTCCTTATTTCTGTCTTCATTAATAGCTTAGGCTATTGTAAAACTTGACATCAGATCCCAGGTGAACATTCTAGAACAATGGCCTTAGTTTGCACAGCAGAATACTCCAAATCTTCAGAATTTGCTTTTATTTTGCAAATTTCATCAAACCACATGACATCATTACGATTTTACTTACAAATATCTCAGACAAATATCCAAGTTTATCATTTACAAATTCTACCTTTCAACACTCTTTTGAACTTAATTCATGCAAGTTATTTGCTACTTCATTAAAAACATTCTGCTTCCTCCGTAGTCTGATCACATGCTCATCATTTTCTTTAAAGCTACACCAGAAACACATTTAAGGTACACATTTCTGCCAACATTCTGTTAAGGGTACCATATGTATTCTCTGAGATGACAGAGACTTTCTCCATGCCTCTTCTCTGATGCTTCTGAACCCTCATTAGAATTACCTTCAGCATCAGTAGTTCTACCAACAGTTTCTTCGTGGCTATCAAGGCTTTTACTAGCAGGCATTTTAAAGCTCTTCCAGTCTCTATCCATTGCCCAGGCCAGAACCATTTCTGCATTGTAGATGTCTGTGAGAGCAACACTCCCACTGTTCTTCGCCATAGTCTTTCCTAATTGCCCAGGGCTGCTATACACTCACTCTGAGTTGGTGTTGACTCAGTGACAGTGAGTTTGGTTGTCAGTTTGCTTTTACAGAAATGTCTCTAGTAGATGACTCTAACAATTTTATTTGTTCACAGTGCCAGCTCTAGGGAAAGCCTTTCTCCGTATGTCAGCTCTAAAGGAAAA